>JADDOH010004438.1:0-95637 GCA_016648135.1 Agrypnia vestita
TCGTCTCTGGCAGATGGAGAGTTAGCAGAATTAACGTCTTCCACATTCGGAGATGCCATACTGCTTTGAGTCTCATTCGGTGCGACTGCTGGTTCAATGAAACTCATGTGATCTGCCCAAGTCCAATTTTGCAGTTTTTTGCGGCTTCAATAGTACTCTTTTTAGATAGCTTATACTTTTTAAATGAGTCTTTCACATTCTTTCATTTCACTTTCAAAAATACGACTGAAAATTAATAAAATAAGACAAAATCAATATTATTTTCACCACAGATTCCTGACTACTGGAGATTCCTACAAGACATTATCGTTCTCATATCGTATAGGGAATTCAACAGTTTCAAAAATAGTGACCGAAGTATGTGAAGAAATATGTAATATATATTACAACCATTAGCCTTTCCACAACCTACACAAGAAATGTGGCTCAATATCGCAAAAGATTTTTTTCAAAAATGGGGATTTCCTCATTGCCTGGGTAGTGTGGATGGAAAGCACATTACCATTAAATGCCCTCCAGGTAGCGGCTCAATGTTTTACTGTGACAAAAGTAAATTTTCTATTGTGTTTTTGGCTGTTATAGACGCTAATTACAAATTCATTTATGTTGACATTGGATCGTTTGGAAAAGATTCTGATAGTACTATATTTGAAAAAAACTATATTTGAAAAAAAAAATGGGGATTTCCTCATTGCCTGTGTAGTGTGGATGGAAAGCACATTACCATTAAATGCCCTCCAGGTAGCGGCTCAATGTTTTACTGTTACAAAAGTAAATTTTCTATTGTGTTTTTGGCTGTTATAGACGCTAATTACAAATTCATTTATGTTGACATTGGATCGTTTGGAAAAGATTCTGATAGTACTATATTTGAAAAAAACTATATTTGAAAAAAAAAATGGGGATTTCCTCATTGCCCTGGGTAGTGTGGATGGAAAGCACATTACCATTAAATGCCCTCCAGGTAGCGGCTCAATGTTTTACTGTGACAAAAGTAAATTTTCTATTGTGTTTTTGGCTGTTATAGACGCTAATTACAAATTCATTTATGTTGACATTGGATCGTTTGGAAAAGATTCTGATAGTACTATATTTGAAAAAAAATATATTTGAAAAAAAAAATGGGGATTTCCTCATTGCCTGTGTAGTGTGGATGGAAAGCACATTACCATTAAATGCCCTCCAGGTAGCGGCTCAATGTTTTACTGTTACAAAAGTAAATTTTCTATTGTGTTTTTGGCTGTTATAGACGCTAATTACAAATTCATTTATGTTGACATTGGATCGTTTGGAAAAGATTCTGATAGTACTATATTTGAAAAAAACTATTAATTGGAAAAAACAAATGGGGATTTATCATTGCCGGTGTAGGGGATGGAAAGCCAACATACATGAAAGCCTCCCAGGTAGCGGTCAATGTTTTACTGTTTACAAAAGTAAATTTTCTATTGTGTGTTTTGGCCAATACCCCACCAAATTCGGCTCCAACTCTTTTCTTTATTTTCTCCACTACTCGTGCTGCCCTCTCCCCCACCTCCTACGCTTCAGTCCTTCGTGCTTATTTCTCATCGTCTCTCTCCTGACCTCCCAGTCTTTACCTTTCCAATTATCGTACTTACGTCCCCAACCCCTTTTTATCCGTCACGTCTCTGTTTTGAATAAAGCCCCACCACCCGCCGTTACATCAGTCCCCCCATCTGCACTTTTCCCCCCAATTTTCTTCAGCATTTCTACCCTCCTCCTTTCTAGTTTATCCCTTAGTCCCCTATTCTCTTCTACTCCTTTTTTTTCACCGCTCTCTGTGTAGCCGCTAATACAAATTCATTGATGTTGACATTGGATCGTTTGGGAAAAACGATTCTGATAGTACTATATTGAAAAAAAATATATTTGAAAAAAAAAATGGGGATTTTCCTCATTGCCTGTGTAGTGTGGATGGAAAGCACAGTACCATAAATGCCCTCCAGGTAGCGGCCTCAATGTTTTACTGTTACAAAAGTAAATTTTCTATTGTGTTTTTGGCTGTTGTAGACGCTAATTACAAATTCATTTATGTTGACATTGGATCGTTTGGAAAAGATTCTGATAGTACTATATTTGAAAAAAAATATATTTGAAAAAAAAAATGGGGATTTCCTCATTGCCTGTGTAGTGTGGATGGAAAGCACATTACCATTAAATGCCCTCCAGGTAGCGGCTCAATGTTTTACTGTTACAAAAGTAAATTTTCTATTGTGTTTTTGGCTGTTGTAGACGCTAATTACAAATTCATTTATGTTGACATTGGATCGTTTGGAAAAGATTCTGATAGTACTATATTTGAAAAAAACTATATTTGAAAAAAAAAATGGGGATTTCCTCATTGCCTGTGTAGTGTGGGATGGAAAGCACATTACATTAATGCCTCCAGGAGCGGGGTAGGCTCAATGTTTTCCATGTTACAAAAGTAAATTTTAAAAAAATGTGTTTCTGGCTGTTATAGACGCTAATTACAACTTTCATTTTGTGAATTGGATCGTTTGGAAAAGATTCTGATAGTACTATATTTGAAAAAAACTATATTTGAAAAAAAAAATGGGGATTTCCTCATTGCCTGTGTAGTGTGGATGGAAAGCACATTACCATTAAATGCCCTCCAGGTAGCGGCTCAATGTTTTACTGTTACAAAAGTAAATTTTCTATTGTGTTTTTGGCTGTTGTAGACGCTAATTACAAATTCATTTATGTTGACATTGGATCGTTTGGAAAAGATTCTGATAGTACTATATTTGAAAAAAACATTTTTCTCAAATATTGCTATATATTGATATTACTTTATATTAAGTGGTCAACTTAATGTACCAAATGCCCAACAATTACAAAAAGGCAAGATCCTTTGCCTTATGTTTTAATAGGGGATTGTGCATTTAAGCTATAAACGTTTTTAATGAGACCTTTTGTAAGAGAAGCTGCTATGCAAGATAGAGATAAAAAGAGATTTAATAATGACACAGAAGCTTAGGATATTCCTAAGACCTTTCGAAACAGATTTGACAAACACTATAAAAATTGTAAAAGCAGCATGTTGTTTGCACAACTTTATACAGACAGAAGAGTCAGCCATATATGCCAGTTCCAGTTTTGCAACAGAACAGCTAGGTGCATTTCTACCACAAAATAGACTCACAGGCAACCAAAAGAGAGCATCGACGGCAGCGTTTGAGGTTAGAGATAGATTCGTTTAATATTTTGCACAAACGCAGAGAAGTTAGTGGTATATTATTAGTGCCAAAATGTAAATGTGAAAAATGGACATTCGAGGTAACCTAACAAGGTATAGGTACTAATGAATCGCTACTATTTGATTGTTACTAGGCAACAAAAGCCCTTACTACTACTTCTACTAATAATCATTATTATAATTAAAGTCTAACTTGAAGAATGGGAAAAAACTTATTTGATATGTATATGTTTTAATTAGAAAGGTCGTACCTACATGTTTTTAGATAACGTATTAAGCAACAATAATATAGTACCTACAACAATAATATTGTTATGTAGGTACACTACTGAATCGCTACTGTTTGAAATCTTAGCTAAAAACATGTAGGTACGACCTTTCTAATTAAAACTTATACATTTCAAATAATATGAAAGATAATGATGGGCACCACCATTTTGACGCTAGTGTTATCCTAAGTACAAATAAATAAATAAAGAAATACATGTAATACAGTTTATTATTATTATAATAACTGCATACCTTCCTCATTTAATTTCCTCTGGATTTCTCTCCATGCCTGCAATTTTTTCATATTATTTTTATACTCTGGATGACTCAATAAATAGAGAATAGGTCTCTTTCTGACCTCTTGTATTAGGTTTTCAGTAAAATCGACATCCATTATGTTAAAAAATGTAGTTTCGCTTTTCAAATTTGTCGACTTCCACAAACACGCGGAACAACGCGGCACCGCAACTAAATGGCGGCCGGTGCGCAGAGACGTAGCTGGCGTCGGAGCAGATCGACGAAACCACGCGGGAAAGAGATAGAATTATATTTAAATCTATACGCTAGAACAGGCAGTTTCGCTGCTGTGATTTCGCGGCGGAGGGGTGCTACAGGCGTTAATTAACTTTTTAGGTCAAATACTCCTCTGTGCAGCGGTTCGCTACTGGGGTTTCGCAGCGGAGATTGCTACGGGCCAATAGCATGTTGCAGAAAAATTCCATTTTTAAAATAGAAAAGTTCAATTTTTTTTTCATAAAAGAATTCCACGGCTTATTGCGTAGTACACACACCTACAAGCAATAAAAATATCAAATCACTCGAGGAAATAAATTGTTGTCATTAAATTATATCTGTAATTTTTATTTTTATACAGTTGACACGTAGTTAAAAAATAGATATTAATTTGTATAAGTATATTATAATAATTTTATATATTAAGAATTACACTAATATTAATATATTAAAATAAATTGGTGATTGAATTTTATTTTTTAGCACCGATTGCACGCTCGTTTCGTGGCGGGAATCCTGAAAGAGGCTATTGCCAAGCTGAAGAGGCTGCCGAATCTGAACCAGGCTTCTACGGCCATCTCCAAGCAGATCACCATTTGCGGGGACCTGCACGGCAAGCTAGATGACCTTTTGGTCGTATTTCATAAGGTAATGTGGATCAGTGGTCGGAAATCTTTATTTAAATTATTAATTTTGTAATCGAATTAGCAGTCTGTTATTTGAAAACGGTCTGTCGTGGAAAAATAGGGACCCGGCACAGAATAGGGGTCGATGGAGAGAGTTACATCGACAAGGGAATTTATCTTAAGAAAAAAAGTTCCCTTGAGATATCTTCTCACTGGCACTGCTTACGAGCTACGTCTCCAACGGATGCTGGAAGAAATACATTCCTCAAATTAACATGGTTTATTACTGTTTTCATGTCGTGAGTAATAATTCTGAAATAAACAATATTATTGACGTTTTACTGGTGGTTATGATCGGTTTACTGCGAACTAATATAATGCGTGGGTCGCTTTTACTGCCCACGCGCCAGCCATCAACTGACGTGTGGATTACGAGAGCCGGGACTGTGGCGATACTTTCCAGTGGAAAGGAATTTTAATATTCTCGTTTTAATATTAACGCAATACCGTCTTGAAAACATGGAATTGTGCATAAATAAGACACAATACATTTGAATAGTAGGTAAGTATCATATGAAAATATATCAGGGGGAAGAGGAGTGGCACAGGGGAGTGGGGAAAAATTGTCTATGTTTTCCGTTGGGTTCCTAAAGCTCGTCAATTCCCATGTGGTGACCAGTGGAGAGAATTGGATAAATTTTATATATGTTAATGTTGAATGTGCATATAGACATAAAATGGGTAATTCTTTTACAAGTATTGCAATTTTTTATATTGTGGTGTCACCTCAGGATGACACCGGGCATTATTTGTTTATTTTGTTATGATGTATATGAAATGATACAGAATGTCGTCGCTGTATAAATATAATTAAGCCTATGTGCCGTTTTGGTACTTTCTGAGACAAACGAATGAAACTGTTTTAAAAAATAATTGCACAGACTAGATTTAAAAAAATACTTCAAATAATTCACTAGACAGACTTTCCAGATGAACGGCAATGTTTTGTTTAGTATATCTCCATTATTTATATGAAAAATTGACAAATTGATTCATTCATCTGAGAATGTATTAAACTGCACATTGGCTTTATTATATATACAGCGACGATAATTAGTATATCTCCATTATTTATATGAAAAATTGACAAATTGATTCATTCGTCTGAGAATGTATTAAACGGCACATTGGCTTTATTATATATACAGCGACGAGTGTTTCTATTGAAATTTTATTGTTAGAAGAAGCATAAGTAGTTATGCTTCTTCTAAGCATAAGTAGTTATGTTTATGTAGATAAACTGAAACAAAAAGTATTACAGAGTTGACGGGGCGTGTAACATGGCTAATTACTAATTACGATATTTTTACCAACATTTCACATGCAGGCCTACTTCTCGCTAGGAGTGTACTTGTATTATCACATCATAAAAACCACCAAATCCATACGTAGCTTGGCTACTCAACGATTAGCCAGTCGCGCCTTGATACAGTTCAAATGTTACAAAGTACCCATATGATGTAGCAGCCTCAATTTTTACCCGAGCCTCATAGATATTTTCCGTATATAAATTTCTTGGAACTATGCCTAAATTCAATTCATCGACAGATATCTGTGATGATTTTACTCAGTGGAACTCGGCTGAATTTTTTTTGTTGAAAAGTGTGTAATATTTTCGTACCTTAGCGAACTTATCATTTTCTAGAAGTTCTGAACTGTCACGTATATGAAAGTAGGGTTGTATTTCAAAACAGCAATTCCTTCTCATGCTGGAGGATACAAGTTTGTAGTGGATGTCATTATTTTTCTCCCAAAATATCCTCATGTATTTCACGTCGAATATCCGGTTAGAAGGAGAACGCCCAGCTAGACTCCAATTTCATCAATTGACTCATCAGAGTATGATAATAGTTTTGCAAAGCATATGGATTACTTCAAGTTTGTGTTTACTGGGGTATTATGCCGTGTTGTTACGACCTTTCGGGCCAACGTTTCGACATATGGATTACTTATTTATGAGTAAGTCATATACTATGCGCTTTTTTTTCAAAATAAAATAACTCAAAGCAAGTGTTATTAGTGTAAAAAGTTCTTCTTCGCGATTTTCTGTGACTTGCATCAGCATCTCCTCTTCTACAAGGGATAAATTAAGATTACATAATTAAGTCCAGATTCGGGTTCTTCTTCTTGTTCTTTATCAGCTGAACTTGGAAGAGCACTTGTTTCGACTTCTACTTGAAAAATCTGCATTCAGCTTGAACGATGGGGAATGTTCACGACATTTTCATCACCACTGTACTCATTGATCATACATCATCTTCCGAAAGACACATTACAATGTCCCACGCGTCCTCTTATTTCTTTACTTCCTCTAATATTTTATATATCCTCTTTATTATTCTGCTAAAAGACAGCCTGCAAAAACCACTATAAAAATTTTGTTGAAATTATGCCCGGTGTCATCTACAGGTGACACCTAATGTTTATGCCAGCATACGATGCATGTGAACTCATATATGTATTATTTATCACCATAAAGTAAGAAGAAGATTTCCAGAACAGAAATCAATAAGAATATGTTAAATTATTACATTATCGGCATTTTTTAAGCTTCATGAAATCTAGACAAACGCAATTTTTCATGAACCTCACGGAGCACCTGATACATCTCTCATTTTGACAGTTAGTATTTCTATCAGGATTGCCGGATAATCTCAAAAAAACAATATATATGCATTTCAGAAATGCTACACATATTTTAAATGTTTAATTCACTACGTATTAAAAAATTGCCAAAGTTGCTGCACCTGAAAGTGACACTGGGAATTGATGGGTTAAGAAAAGTTATGCAAATTTTGGTTAAATCTGTCATATGGTATGATGAAAAGGTATAGAGAATATATTAGGGGGAGAAGGTGGGGTAAAGGGAAGGGAAAAATGTTTTCCGCCGAGTCCAAAAGAATATTTTATTTTTTATTTATTTAATTGACAATATATACTCGTATATAATATTTTATAACAATGATACCTAGAAAATGTTTACAATTCAATTTTTTGTTTTAACCTTTAAGTACCGTAGTGATGAATTTGGTTCACACGTACCGTAGTGGCGTCTAGCAGACGTGATATTGGAAGGGGGATTTCTAAAAAGGTACCTTGTCTCGGCTATTTCCTTATTACGCTAATTTTTTGAAATTAAGTTTATTATTAAAACAAATAAAAATATTAAACACAACTTTTATTCCTAACGTAATTATATAAGTTACATTGAGTGAGATTAAAATTTTCATTTTTTATAGGCATCATATTGAAAGCACAATTAAAAATAAGGAACAATTCTAAACTTTGTTTTTCTTATAAATAAAATGCTAAAAAATGAGATTCAATCGTAATTAGCAGCTTAACATATTTAAAAAAAAATCACAAGGGTCAAAGTGATCATTTTTGAAACAATTTCTGCATACTATACTGTAATATGTAATATTAGTCTATGACGCGTGAAGTACGCTGCATCTATTGCGACGCACGAATCGTCTTTGCGCTAGGGATGGGTCGTCGACATATTTACCGTCGACTAAACGAGACCGTCCACGTCTATCCATCGACGAGACGATCAACTAGTTGAATTCGTCAACTAGTTGAATTCGTCAACTAGTTGACGCGTCAACTTCGTTACGCGGACGTCGCGGACGTTCTATCTAAACATCGGGACGATGGTCAACTGTCTACGGTTCGGCGCGACGCTGCTCGACGGCTATTTTTATTACGTTAATTTTTAAAATTTAAAGAAGTTCGTAGGAATATAGTTTCGGGGAAAGTAAAACCGCTACTTGTACTTATATGTAAAAAGAAATATTTTATTATTTGTTTGTTTACGCACATTATATCTTTTACATATTGTTTTATATACTTCTTTCTATATATAATAAAGAAAGAAGTAGGTATACACAACAATATCAGGTGCAAGCAGTAAAATATTAGTTCAATAAAAAATAAAATATTTAAACAGAATTGTTTTATTTTATACAGCGCAAAAATCACCGAAACGTCGCACGTGCACATCCCACAAATCAAGTAAAAAATAATAGATAATAGCTTATTAAGCCTATCTCGCCCTACGCATGCATTCAAATTTCAAGTCCTCGAATCGTCCACCGACCACGGCGTCCGCCGTCCACCGTCTACGAATTCAACTAGTCCATGCGATGAACGTAAACCGTCGACGCGTCGATGCAACGTCAACGGTTGATTTCAACTAGTCCGTCCATTCAACGCCCATCCCTACTTTGCGCTTTCCAACTAGCCGTCATTCCACGTTCGCCAGAGCTACTGACAGGCGATATGTACACATTCTCTCGTCTGGGCCCCGAGTCGGGTAAATATGCAATTGTTATTCTGGAATCATAGAAATATAATTACGCCATTAGCTGTGGATTGTTTGTAATTGGTTTTTTGTTAAATAGGGCCTGCGCTTCCCCCGGCCCGTCCTTGTTATGTGACAACAACATGACGGACATATAGCTTTCTACGATTTCATTTTAAAATCATCGGAGGAGTACCCGAGATATTGTTATATTGAAGAGGTCTATGATGTCCAGAACTGTTTGATCCTTGCTTATGAAGCCGATGTGCATGTGGCGACTTGGAACTCAAATAACCTAGAAAACTACACAGGATTGTCGAATATCACCAAGTAACATTTTCCAGTTGTTTTATGCAGAATAATTACAGAATCTGCGATGGAACTTTCCTTTCAATTTTAACGATGATATTGGAGCAATTGATCTTACAGTTTAAAATTTCAGTTTAATTGTAATTTTACAAGCATTTGTTTGCTAGGCGATGTGCTCTGGTTATCAATAATTTATTTTTATCGTAAATCTACTGTGCTGTGCTCTCAATAATACCCTTATATTATTATTTTGTAAGAAAATATTTATGCTTCGCAAAATTTTATCTTTCGTTTATGTAATAGAACTAAATTTGTTGTAAAGTACGCAATTTGGCCTAACCTTACTTTGATTATGTAAATTTTGTTAAAAATGTGCGAAAGCAAATTTTTATTTAAATCAATTAAATAAACCTGTAAATTCTTCTCGACAGATATTTCGATTTTTAGTTACAATATACCTCCACGTCCTATCTGGAATCCTCAAAGCAATGTGTAAAGCAATGTGTAGGTTGTCTAGAACTCTAGCTATTTAAAGTACATTTTTAATTTTTATTAATCGAACGAACCCCTATCTCATAGTTTCACCTTCTAGCTAGCCGGTGAATGAAGTGCATTATAACCGAAGAGTATTTCTATAAAACGAAATGGCTCGACGGTAAATGTTACGTTATAATATATACAGTTTTTATTACATTGTATTGTATGTTTCCAAAATAAAATAAAAATAAAAAGTAGCAAAATTATTAAAATTGACTCACATTTTGGAATTCCACTAGATTTTGCGCATACCATATATTTCATATTCCAAGTTGTGTTGTAAGTGACCATAATTACAATATACATAGTCTTCTTGCACAAATTAAAGAATTTAAAAAATGAATACGTATACTTTCACGAATAAGAAAAACCTTTATTTTATGTAAATAAATTATCCACGAACATCAGAATCAATTCCAACAAATTTGTAGTTTTAATGATAATTCAACTCGATTTTTCAGGAAATTATCAGAGAAGGAACAAAGAAAAAGTATTCACACTACTCATTCTCAGTTTTCTCAGACTAAGTTTGTCGTTTGAATGAAATGAAACTAGTCAAGGCTTCTTGGAGATAATAATTAATCAACCAGACCACTGCGCAGGGCGCTGGGCCTCCAACAACTCGAACATTACTTGTTTGTCGAATTTCTCTAAGATTTGAATGTTTCCAAAACCTTCCTCAAACTTTATCACTTAATGCTTGGATCGATAGGTTCATAAACGACTTAATATACACAGGTTTCAACATTGCAAGGCCCCCTTCAGAAGCTTTTTGATGAAAAAAATTAATCCTTTAGGCAAAATTGAAATTTTCCAATTAACCATTAGCAATAAATGATTCATGAAGAACAGATATGAATTTTTTTTTTTAGTTAATGTATATTTAAAATTATGTCTACCAATTTGTATTGTTTGATTCCTCAACACCTACGTCTTTTGTAATTTTACTCCATTCTATTTCAATTTCATTCATTAACCTCTGTAAAATTTTGTGAGCGACTTCAAATGGCCCTAAAGGAAAAAATCGATAAGTTTGAGGTCTAGTAAATTAGTACGGTGCCTATTGTTTGCGTAGGGTCGTATGGAGTAATTATAAAAAAAAACATTTTGCATATTGAAAACTCCCTTTTATACTTCGATGACTATTTTACAAGTCATCCCCATTATACCGTTATACCGTTTTAAATATTATTGTCTCATCCATCATATTACGGTTTTAAAATTGGGGAATTCTATTTTTGTCTTTAATTTGTAAACTAAATTTATTTTAAAATAAATTTTTATTGCTGAAATAGAACAATACGTCACTAATGTGAGAAAATCATGCGATTCCTTAATAACCATGAAAAAACTTATCACGGTTTATCAATCGAAAATGTTAATTGTAAATCAGCACGCCACAACACATAAAGTAAATGTAAAAATAAATCGTTGAGCATCCAGTGGCGTGTGTTGGCTAAAATGTACCGACTTTACATTTTTGAGTTTTGGGAACGACATATTTTCTCGAGGCTGGATGAACTGATTCTCGATGTCAAGAAAAAAGAAAATGGATATCGCTCTGAAATTATATGAATCATGTGCACAAGGAATGTTAGAGGCGAGGGCGAGAGAGAAAATGACCGTTCGTCTAACAAGGAACGTTTTCGTCTAACAAGGAATGTTAGACAAAAACGACCATCTATAGCGGCGACGCGATACGATTCTAGGCCGATTTCCTAAATATTAATTAAGATTCGGTAGTAAACATTACTTCGTTCTACGGCTCAAAAAGAACGTTTTCCCTCAATCGGGGATAAACTTGTAAATTGATCATTAAAGAATTAAAAGTACATTCGCAACCACCGAAATGCATAAAGACATGTGAGGATTCTAAACAGACTACCTATGTCGGCAGCCGAACGGTAACCGCAGAATAAGGTCCGGTCAAAAGCCCTATACCAGAGTGGACGCAACCATCGACTAGCATTGGGCTTGTCGACCTTGGCGGGTCTTGTATATAATTTTAGTAAGACATTTAGAAAGACTCAAAAGCTCTCGCCACGTCTCAAACTTTTTTATAGCGCATCTCTATCTCTATATACGTACATGTGTGTGTGTATGTGCCGATCGTGGGAGACGGTACGGAAGGATGCTTTCCAGATTAACGTGCTGGCTTATATAGATGGTCGCGGAAGAAACCAATTGTCGTATATTTGTATGTATTCATATATATATATATATATATATATAAATAAATATGTGATATGACCCCAGTGTTTACACCGCACCTACTCTATCATCGTCCATTTCTCCATGAATTCGTTCTACTTGTGTTTTATTGTAGTTGTGACAAAAAGAAACCAAAACAACAAACATGCGATCTTCAAATATTGTAGATTTCATTTCCACAAACAGTCCCACATGTTGTTTTATCGTCAAATGTTTGCAGATATGAGGGGTATAAAAGGAAAGAAAGCAGTACCCAAAAAATATAAAAAAGTTTTAAATGCAGTCACCGAGGATCACTGATTTAGAATGTACTGAATTCATGTTTCCTATAAATTTATAGGCTACTAGCTGTTTTTTTAACTTAATCCTCAACCCGGCGTTGCACGGGTTGAGGATTAAGTTAAAAATAACATTGTGTGGAGAAACAAAGGATCTAAATAAAATACTCGTTTCCATGTAAACTAGGCTCGGATGGGTGGGATGTCCGGGGGGGGGGGTGTGTGGCTTATGTTTACCACCAGGTCCTTAAGAATATTTATGCATAATTCGGTCGAACGGTGCAGATTTGCGGTGAAAAAATATCTGGGGGAGTATAGGTAGAGGGAGAGGGGAAATTATCGCGCATGTTATCCGCCGGGTCCTAAATAATAAGTGAGCAAAATTTGGGTCAGATCAGTCACACGGTACAGATTTTCATTGAAAATGTATAAGGGGAAGGGTAAGGGTAAAGAGGGAGGGGGGAAAATATCGCTCATGTTATCCCACGGGTCCTAAATAATAAGTATGCAGAATTTGAGTCAGATCGGTCAAACGGTACATATTTACATTGTAAATATATCACGGGGAGGGGAAGGGGTAAAAGAGGAGAGGAAAAGTATTACCCGCCGGGTCCTAAAAATAAGTATACAAAATTTGAGTTGAATCGAACGAAAGGTGTAGATTTGTTTAGGGAATAGACAGACAGACATTGAGTATTATAGGTATAGATATTTCCTATAAAATCTCGATTTCAATATTTAGTATATTCTAAATTCAGTATATTCTAAATCTTTGATGACTGCATTCAATTTTTTTTGGATAATGCGGCCTTTGCATTCCTACGTGCTTCTGTGGATTTTTTTCGCCCACCTCCACATTTATCCATATATTTAACAGCTACTATCAGCTAAGCAATCGGCTATCGTCCATTGCCTACTGCTAGGCCGTGCGTGCAATTATGGTGGCGTTTTGCGGCCAATTTAAGTGATATCACACTACAACTACGTGGCTCTCTCAAGCATCGGAATTTCGAAAATGCAATATTTATTATGCTAATACAAAGATCGTGAAATTTCTATTACTTAAGTACCAACCTACCGGATTTTGATATATTTGCTATTTTCACTTGCGAAAAAATCGACATATTTTTTAAAATTTGTCATTTTTCAAAAAACTTTCGAATTATTAAAAATTAAAATTAGGAATTACCGCGTATTTTATTGAGATGGATTTATAATGAATGGGGATTAATCTCTTATGAAATTAACATTTGAGACTTTTTTATTTGAAAATGACAAATTATAGGGAATTTCAAATTATCGGGGTTCCAATTAATGGGATTTTACAATATATTAGGAAACTGACACACGTTATATATGTATGTTCACCTAGAGTTTTAAAGGTAATTATCGTCAAAATGTTATCAAAAGCATATACATGAACTTAAGAAATGAAATTATAGGGAATAACTAAAAAATAATTCAAAATCTCAGTGAATACAATATTTTCTGTAAAACAACCAGTTTCATCAATCCCTTGAATACAATTATCAACAACTTGAATCAGAAATGCACCCTCAAGCAACCGACATATAATTTATGGTCTATGGGTAAATTCTGGTTCAGGTAGAAGTCAAACCCCAGGGCCTAGTAGCAAGCAATCGGCGATAACCAATTCCTTAACTGCTAGTAAAATGTAGTGTTCCCTGCTTTTTAACTGTAATAAATTATGTTTTCAATATACGATTACTAATGTTTCTTACAACCATTCTTGTACCATTACATAAGCCCGTCACCAACGGATAAATTTTTATGAAGAATAATAATTTACCCCAATTCTCAGATTCAATGCGTGCGGTGGAAAGCCATTAGGATTTATACTGTTTTGAAAATTCAACTGGGAAATTAAAATATTCATTTATATCTAAACCACATTCATCATTAATAATACTGTCAATCGAATTTTATGTAAAGATTAGACCTTTTAATCGTCCCAATACATCTAAGCCAACTAAGCGCGTTCGTTCTTTGGGCAAAAAATTGCATGTTTACGCATGAAACATCTTCTACGGTAAGCATTTCATTAAATATGTTTTTGACTGCTAGATTCACTTCACATTCAATTCAGAATGTCTATATGGTACTGATGACTAAGAAGTTTCTGATTATCATCATCTTCAACTTCAGTGTCGTTGATGATGGTGATAATGTCTGTAATTTGAAACTACCAGCTACACCTGATAATAACAACACTCATCCCCCATTCGAAGACCATAGTGTACGTTTGCGACATATGTCATACATGAATATTTATAAAATTTGGAATATCGGAAAGAGCGACAGACGTAGGTAATATATGTTTGACAGAAGTTAATAAGGCACCAATTTTACCAATTTGTAAGCAGCGACAACATCACAATTTTCGTAGTAAGAATTTTAAAGATAATATAACTTTTATAAACCAATAAATTGGAAAGGTATGAAATGGTTTTGCAGATTCTTCTCCATTAAAAAAGAAACAGCGTCATTTATATGAAAAGTAAAGAAGAGTGTTTTAATAATACGTTGCACTAAAAAACATCTGTAGACATCTTTCCACATAAGGAAAACATCACTGATTACTCATTAAGGGCGGATTGCTCAATTTTAAGAAAGAAAAACAATCGAATTAGTATTCGTATGTGCAAGCCGTGCGTATGACTCACGTTGTTTCACTGTGTTGGTGTTTACGGGTATAAACACCATCACACGGCACGGCTTGCACATACTAATTCGATTGTCTTTCTTAAGTAGAAAGATGTCTACATATCACTTTAATGTAATTCGTTATAAGTGTTTGAAAGACTGAAATATTAAAATCAATGTTTTATTATTAAATCCTTAAATTTTTTTGTTATATTAAGAAAGGTAGAGGTAAATCTGAATATAAATAAATAGCTAGAATATCTGTATGAAACTAACAGCTGCATCTGATAATAACAACATTTTTTTGTTATATAAAGAAATCTAGGAAGATCTAATAAACATCTTCATTCAATAAATGCAATACACATTGCTTATTTCAGAATACGGCCGATAGTCATACATTCAACAATCGGTGGTGTATATGCGTGAATTAACTGCTGAAAAGCCTTATTAGCTGCGTAATGCATATTCCCTGAGTATATCCAAACTCACCTGATGGAAATAATAATGGAAAAGCGACCTACATTCCTAGGGTGAACAGTCAGTGCATCCATGTACAACGACGGTAACGGTGTATCTCTATCAGTTTGCAAACTTCTGCATGAAACAATTCACTTTAATACAATATTTTTAAACAATATGGCCCTATATCAGGATTTTGGACTTCAAAAGAAGCCATAGCTATATCATTCCTACAATACATTGGTCTTAACTTGATTTTGGACTTCAAAAGACGCAAAAACAATATCATTCCTACAATACACATTAGTAAGCATACCTAGAAACAGTAAGCTTAACCTACACGTAAGGTAACGCGTGGTTTTAACCTCACAATTTAGGTGCAGACTATAAAGGTGTAACCTCAAAATGAATATTCACGATATTAAGATGCGTTTCGCGTTCATTTCCATGTGATCTAGGTGCACAATATGGAGATGTATCTAAACACGTTTCACCTATCAAACGGTCGATATGTCAAGATTTAATGTCGATATGACTTGCCAGAAGTAAAAATAGAATTGATTAAAGTAAATATGTATTTCGTTATTTTTAATCCATTAATATCATTTTCTTATTAAATAACGCGTATAACATTTCTACATATTAAATTATATCTAAATGTATTTTAAAGTGATCCGTAAAACTCAAAAAAATCAATATTTTTAATGTATTCTAAAATGATTTTTTTAACTGGCAACAGAAAACATCCATCCTCCGCGACATCGTTTAGCGTGGTTATAATATGAATGTGGCCTATATATGTTTTTTGGATCTAACAAAGGGGTTCGACAGGGTGTTGCTGAAAGACATTACGATAATATTATTGGAAAAGGGAACATCGAACACATTGGTAAAGACTGTCCAAAACCTGTACACCAACTGTAAAACAAAAATTAAAGTCAACAATGAACTATGAAAAGAACTCATGACGAGTAATGGCATTAGACAGTAAGACAGTCTAAGCTAAATATAGATACCCGGCGCATGGTAATATAAAATAAAATATCGTAAGAATCTGCTGTCAATTCTATCACGTGAAAGTTATCGCAAAAAAAAAAATGACTATTGGGTTAACATGATTTTTTTATCAAATTAAGTTTATGCAATTGATCATTATTGCATGACTGTTTCACGGGCACATTATAAAGTACACTAGATGCCCAGATATACTGTACCTAACAGTGCACATTAATTGACTTCGTTGAATGTTTGAATTTTTTTGTGAAGCTGCACAATTTCTTCCTGTAAATTTAGCTATTTTTTTATAAGCCATGTCTCGGTCTTTTTGTTTATTTTTTAGTTCTTCGGACTACCATTTATTTACTTGTTTATATTTTATAATTGTTTTTGGTATTATATAATCTACAGCATTTTCAATATTATGTACTGTTTTCTCTATCATCTGATCCAACGGAAGATTAATTATTTCTGACCAATCATTTTTTTCTATTTGATTTAAAAATTCTTCTTTAATATATTTTAAAATTTTTTTATTCTCTTTTCTTTTTTAAATTTATCTGTTGGCCTATTATTGAAAGCTTAATCTTTATCATGTTGTGATCAGTTATTTTGGGATTTTCTAACACTTTTACCTCTAATTCTCTAACTCGTAATCATTTGTGATAACAAAATCAATTAATGTTTGAGAATTTTCTGTAATTCTTGTATCTTCTTTTACCATTTGTTTCATTCCATTTTTTTCTAATAACTTGAGTATTCTTTTAGCATAGGTGGTATCTTTTTTTTATGTTGTTATTAAAATCTCCTGTAATTATATTTGTATCTTCTTCTTTTAAGATACTATTGCACCATTCATCAAAATAATCTAAATGGCTATGGCTTAAGAACAAGAGAAGCTCTATTTTATGTGAAAGCCCTAGTACAAATATGTTTAAATGTCAACGTAGCATGTATATGTGCTTTGTGGACTATAAAAAAACTTTTGATAAGGTCCAACATCTGAAACTTATACAACTACTAAAAGACAAAAGAATCTATAAAAATGACATAGTATCATCGAACAACTGTACTGGAACCAAACAGCAAATGTTAAAGTTGAGGGCACACTGAGCGAAGAAATCCCAGTTATGCGTGGTGTAAGACAAGGATTCATTTTATCACCACTGTTATTTAATCTGTAGGTACTCTGTATCAATATTGAAGAAAGCCCTAGATTGCACTTCTCTAAAGATATTGGTAAATGGGAAACCATTAAATAATATTAGACCTGCGGACGATACAGTACTATTGGTAGACAATGCCCAATATCTTCAAACACTAGTAAAAATTTGAATGAAGTAAGTAACAAGCATCGCCTGAAGATGAACACTCGCAAAACAAAATTGCTAATAACATCAATATGATCACTTCGAACCCCAAAAATAATTATCAAAAACAAACCAATAGAAAGAGTCACGCAATACAAGTACTTAGGTACCGACATGGGTAAATGAAAACTGGGATCCATCTCAAAAATTAAAAGCTCAAATAGAGATGGCAAGAAGTGCGTTTCTCAGAATGAGGCCATTTTCTAACCGTGACCTAAGCGTACAACGAAGAATGCGTATGGTTCAGTGTTATATTTTTGGCATTCTCTTATATGTGGTGAAGGCGTGGACACTTAACCAAGAACTGATCCGCAAAGTCGAGACTTTTGAGATGTGTATCTATGACGCATATTGAAAGAATCCTGGGTGGATACTCTTTCCGCGTATTCGTCATTCTATATATATATATATATATATAAAATAAGTGGTAAAAGAAGCGTAGGAAGACGCCGTATCTCATGGCTCCATAACTTGAGTGACTGGTATGTGTAAGTGTAACTCGACAGTTATTCCGTGCGGCGGTATATAAAATTGTAATCGCCAGAATGATTGCCGACCTCCGACAAAAGATGGCACCATAAGAAGAAGAACGAAGCTTGAAGACACCTTAAAAAAACATCAGAATTCAATGTACGTGTTCGAAACTAATAGTTACTTACCTTCCGTGTCAGCAATGGAGTATCTTACATCATTTATTCATAAAAGTTCCGTACCATTATTATAAATAAAAAAAGTATACGCGCCACTGCGGGCATCGTTACGCAACAGTCACGCTTTCCCCACAAGGAAACCACCAATTCCATTTTTGGATTTAGGTACCTACTTAAAATAAGTTGACCCTGACCTCGGGAATTATTGCCCATGTTATTTTTTTGCACTAGCGGGACTGCTAAGACAGAAAAATAACAAAAATTTCCATAAAAACTGTCGGTTTTGCTTGCAATTATGAAATGTTCTAATAAATTAATTGTGAAATGGATTATATATAAAAAAATTGATAGTTTTCAACCTACTCACCGTTTACCGGTTTTTAGATGACGTGAAGAACGTTGAAATAATAAAATACTTATATTGCTATTACTTGTAGTATTATGGGATTGAATTAAGTGTTATTTTAAATGCCTTTCACATATCGTATTCAAATGACACGATAGGGTAGGCTGATATTTTGCAGTTTCGAAAGAAACATTGTAGCCGGTCTCAATTTATTACGTTTATCAATAATTTAAACTTTTTAACGTCTACTGCATGGCAACCTGGCAGGGTCTTTGCGAAAATTGATACAATTTAGTAAGATTTCTCACAGCGATTTCAGAAGAGATGTCGTGAGCAATATCTGAGCCTGCGTTGTTAGATGTGATTAAAAAAACTTGTCAGGTGAGATTAGATGCTGATGGCAGAATGTTTGAGATTACCACAGACCACCAAAATATATACAAATGGACTTAAATTACTCGGTGCACTACCTGGCTGATACTTCGATCTATTTAAAAAAATTACTACGAACTTGTAAATTTTAAAAAATTATATAAAGGTTAACTCAATACTCTTTTAAAGTACAATGGGGTTTAGAAAATTTAGTGTAATTAAATTAAATTTAGTTGTTGGCTAATTGTAGCTTATATAAATCTTGGTAAATTGCATATCCCTGTAGTATTTACCACAACTGCCCAGCATCATTATAAATTAAGAAGTGTGAAATGGTTCAGCGAATTACCTGTTAAAATGAGAATTGAAAAACTATGAGGCCTTTAAAAAACCCCTCAAAATTAATTAAATTTTTATTTTATATTAAGTTATCTACTTACATATTATTTAATTGTATAAACTCTTTATCATATAATTCTTTAGAATATTTCTTTAATAATAGATTGTTTTAAATTGAATATTATTATATTGTACACTGTTATTATCTTTGCTTAAAATGTTATTATATTTCTTTTTTTACTTTATTCATTTTTGAATTGTTTGCTTATTGTTAGTTCTTCTTTTTTAATTTATTGTCCCACATAAATGCATTAATTATCGCATAATTAGTAACTTTTTTCATCTTATATACATTTATGTACTATAAAAAAAACTAAAAAAATAATAGTGTAAGTCCCTCTCCAGACACAAGAGATAGTCTGTTTTTGGAGAGGTACAATGGTATAAAAAATTTATGTATCAATATACTTAAAATAGACTATAAAAAAATGTAATAATGTTGTATGTAATTAAATAAAAAATAAAAATAAAAAATAACTTAAGGCGGGAACAGGGAATGGCTTTATTCGAGCAGCCGTGCCATTTTGCAACGGTTTATACAACCGGTGCGGCGCAGCACGGTCCTGCTTGTTAGTTGAAAATAATGTCAATCTGGAGACGATTGAGTCGGACCATACGCATGCTTTTGCTCTTAGAACGGTCCTGTCATAGGTCCTGAATGAGTTGAATTCATCATATTATCTTCGAAATCCCATTTGTCAATTTCTGCCAATGTGCCTCTTTCTGCTCGATGGGTTTTCATCTTTGTTGCCAATGCCGACAATTTCTCGACGCGATATGCCGATGAACCGTCAACAGCCAAAGTTCTTACGGTATTCAGAATAGCGACGACATAGCAGTTCACGGTAGAAGTCAGGTTTGTCAGCTTGCAAGGTGTTGGTATCAGTTTTCTGGAATTACATACCAGACTATCGCCTTAACCATGAATTGTGTTCCTTGCCTAACTCATTAAGAACTAATTAGTGTATATTATAGATATCTCACAGAGACGGAACTGTATTAATTATGGGAAAGTAGGTATAGAAGTCATTTGGGTGTACACAGGACTTATGACCTGTCTTTTTTATGGTTGGCTTAAGTGATCACTTTACACAATTGTAACATTCGCCATTTCCACCCATGATAGAATATACCATGCTTATTCATTTTTTGGAAGTTGTATATATGTTCAAATTGCGTGGAAAGCTTTCATATATGAGTTGTAAGCGCCTTTTCCATGCGGCCTGTACAAAGCCATTTTTTTCCCCTCCCCAATCCCCACAGATGTCGCCTAATGAGAAAATCTTACATTGATTTTTTACGGAATTTTGAGAGCAATTACTTTATTGTGTGTAATGAAATTCATCCGAATACTTGCATTACACTAGGATACGCCAGGAAATATTATTTCCAATTTTTGTTAAATTCCTTTTTACCAGTATTTACAATTCAGAATATTTTGAGTTTGTTCAAATCTTTCAGAACAGTGCTGGATTTATGTCACAGAGACATTATTAATCAATTAGTGTATATTATAGATATCTATAATATACACTAATTGATTAATAATGTCTCTGTGACATAAAATCCAGCACTGTTCTGAAAGATTTGAACAAACTCAAAATATTCATTAAGAACATTTCCACATATATCCCTTATATTTCTATATACCTACAAATATAATTCCATCATTTTAGGTAGAGTTAGGTTAGGTCAGGTTTTCCAAAATAGGTCGCAGATTATTGATTGGCGCCGATCTTATGTTATACCATTCGGTAATACTATTTTACAATAAACGTAAGAATAATAATGCAAAAAATACATTACAAGTATGATGAATGATTGAAAATTCCATAAAAAGTTTAGCCAAAACATTCAACAAACAAGCACTTTTTTTTCCTTGTATGTATTCATTAACTTGTAGTAGTTTTCTAGAATCTCTAGAAAATATAATCTATCAGGTTTATTCAGATAACTATGGGTTTAAATCAATAATAATAATAATAATGTATATAAAATTAAAATATATAATATATATAAATAAATAAACTTTATTGAAAATTCTCTAAGGGAGTGTTAAAGTCTGTTCATCCTTAAAATGGATAAAGAAGATAAACATTGTTATCTGTACCTAATTTTAATTTCTTATTATTTATTAATAATTACTACTCGAGTTTCAACAGTATCGAAATCTCTCCTAGACGCAGACGGGTGAAGTAAGTATTAATCTGACTTCTTTCATATAGAGAAAAAAAATTAATTTCTTTATAAATAATAATACTAGTACTTTTCATATACCTAATTTATTAGTCCATTAGGAAATATTACAATGAGCTATGGTGTATTCATAGAATGATTGTATACCTGAACTTTAAAAATCTAACAACACCCTACTTTCCCCGGCGTCTACTCAATTTTGTTAAAATCCAAAGTCATCATTTGGGCTTTTTTTTTAAATTTTGCTTAACTGGTCATCAAGGACTTGATAAGCCTTTTTAAAGATAAATTAATACACACGATGCATCATAGTATTTAATAATACAAAAAATATGTATTGATTTTTAGTATGTATAATTCGAAGAAACCTGCGTTAAAATTGATTGAGGAAGTGGTTTAGGAGGTCTAATTAGTCTTATTATTTGTTATTATTATTTATTTGTTACTTTCGGCCATTTTTACTGCCGAGTAAACATTCACGAAAGAAAGCTGCGCAAAATTTTCAAGATAAATAAAATCAAACATTTTTCTGAATTTTGATCTAATTTTCAGTGTTTGCTTTTGAAGAGAAGTACGGCATTCCCAGGGCTACACTTCTTGACCAAGTGAAAAAAGCTGCATTACTACTATTCAAATGTGTGGTAAAAATCAGTTTTTAATGAAACTCGTGAAAACGAACTGGTCGAGTTCATTTTAAAATCGTGTAAAGCCTTGTGTGGGGTAACATTACCTACTCAAAGTAAAATATATCTCGATTTTGCTACAGCTAATAACATAAAACATAATTTCGATAAAGGTACAGGTGTGGCAGGGATGGATGGTATTATAATTTTATGGCTAGACAGTCTAACAATCGTAACAACACATATATGATGTATGACATGCAATTCAAAATATATATACAACTTCCAAAAATTAGTAAGAGATGGTATATTCTATCATGGTGGAAATGGCGAACGTTACATATGTGTAAAGTGATCACTTAAGCCTACCAAAGATCGGTCATAAGTCCGATATACACCATAAATGACTTCTATATCTACTTTCCCATAATAAAAATAAAATACAGTTTCGTGTCTGTGAGACATCCATAATATACATTAATGCAATTATTATTTATCAGATAATTTCGATGTGTTTTGTTGTCCATATTTAAAATTATTGATCTTTGTAGACACATATGGCGATTTTCTGTAATTTCGTGATTTATATTGAATTATATAAAAATCAAAAAATGCTATGTGAAAAAGTATTGAAATAAGATAGAAAATGCTCTTGAAAATTACTGCCATCAACCCATTTAACAGACCAAACATATTTTGAATTAACGTATAACTTTACCTAAACTCCTGACAAAATATTCCTCCGTTTTATACGTTTCAGACCGGAATCTAACCGAATTAGCCATAAAATATAAATCCACAATCGTAAAAAATAAAAATACTTATATTTAAATATTAATATCTAAAACCGTTTAAATAATATTTTAAATGCAAGCTCATAAAAATATGTATTATTGTAGTGTTTACTTAGAAATCTGCATAAACAATTGTTTCTTGTAAAAACAAAAACAAACCAAGTACTATAAGTTATCTCGTGGAGTCCATTCACTTTAGGAAATCCACTTGCATTATTGTGAGTAATATCCTCTGTAACACGTAAATTGTGTAGTGGTATTCCTTTTTTAAAGCTACTCCATTGGCCCCTTCAGTTTCACACTGGCAGTCACGCGGAGCAGTCGTTTCTTTGTTTAATATTTTTTATTTACTTATTTTATTTACTTATTTAATATTAAAGACACGGTGACTGCAAGATCACGATACGGTGACCATGGACTAATCAATATAATATTAATTTAGATAAGGATTCTAAATCCGATACAGAAGACAATAGTTTATTTTATTGATTAAAATTAATTATAAGATTTTGAAACCATTTAACTACAATTAAACCTGCTCATATAGGGTGTAAGAGAACTAGTCCACAAAAATTTACAAATAAATTCCAGCCTTGATTATGAGTAGAAAATTTTCAAGCAACTCAACTTTACCTAATATCAATAGTTAAGGAGATATGCGACATCAAAATTTGCATTTTTTTTTTCAACATTTCTGACTTATTTTTTTACAAAACGTGGAAGCATCATTACAGTAACTCATATCGATAAAAGTTAAATAAAATAATAAAAACTATGAAAAAATTCCAATTGGAATATTTTCCAATTGGAATTGGAAGGTTTTTATAATTTTATTTGACTCATTTTTAAGGAAATGAATTTTTCATTTTCGATATAAGTTAGTGTAACTATCATTACTATCGTCCAATTTTTTGCAAAAAATAAGTCAGAAATGTTGAAAAAAATGCAAACTTTGATGTCGCATATTTATCTTCTTAACTATTGATATAAGTTCATAGTTGCTTGAACATTTTCTACTCATAATCAAGGCAGGAATCTACCTGTAAAGTATTGTGGACTAGTTCTGTTACACCCTCTATATTATTTATTTTAAATTAGCTATAACCCATCAAAAATGATGTGTTTTTGTTATATATATTTCGGCCGCCAGTTAATGCTGCAGCGCTACCTAGAGTAGCGTCTTGATAACGTTAGTGATGGACATTATTAAAAAGAGAATTATGCTTTTTTATATATCATATTATATATATATATATAATATCACATTATTATTGGAGCATTCTAGTAGCGTTGGTGACGGACAGTGTTACGTAGAGAAAATATATTAGGATTAATGATTTATACCAATGATATATGCGATATAGCTGTTTATGGATTCACTTAATAGTTTCAATTTTCAATAAAGTGAAATATTTAAAAAAATCCAATTTAGAGTAGGTATATTATTTAAAAAAGCATAAACCTATTAAATGTTTTCGCATTATTTAATAACAATTTTGAAATCATATTTGTTTTGAAAACGGAATAAGTTTTTTTATATTACTTGTAGAGTCCATTCACTTTAGATGAACCACTTGCATTAGTGTAAGTATTACCCTCTGTAACACGTAAATTGTGAAATTGTATTATTTTTTTAAACCAACTTCAATAATATTTATATTTATTTTTTGCGTTGTCATTTACTCAAAAAAAGAATGTTATGAGATTTTGTAAACGGACTGTTACTCACACTAATGAAAGTGGTTCATCTAAAGTGAAGGGCTCTACCTATGCTTATTTTAGGTTGAGAAACTAAAATAATTTTTTCTGTGTATAGTTTTCTGCCGTGTATATGTGACCTCTCTGGCCGACGTTTCAGGGCTGATGTGCTGATTGATGATGCGAAACGTCAGCCAGAGAGGTCACATATCTATACACGGCAGAATATCTCAGAAAACTATACACGCAAGATTCTGAACGGTCATGAAAATCTTAGAACATTATTAAAATAATATTTATATTTATTTTTTGCGTCTGTCATTTACTCGAAAAAAGAATGTTACGAGATTTTGTAAACGGACTGTTACTCACACTAATGCAAGAGGCTTTCCTAAAGTGAACAGACTCTACTCGCGTAATACTCGTAGGTATATGTGTAAAGGCAAGTATTCTTACTCAATTTGTTCCAACCAGTATTTTTTCATGAAATGTTAAAAAGGTAGTAACTTAACTAAATTGTATCACAACATAATCTGGAGTATGAAAAAACACCCTATTTAAGATGCTTACAGTACATTAAATTACCACAACTTCTCATAATTTTTATTATAATACTAGCTGTATCTGACCGTTTCTAATATGCTTAGTTTTACAAAACTTGTGGGTATTCAATTTTGCTGCTTTTCTAAAAAAGCATGTGTTCACCTGTCACAGATGTGACATCTATATAATAGTAGGTATATAAAAACGTAGTAGGTATATAAAAACATGCGCGTATTCAAACGCAGCATTGTGTCAAAGTCAATCCGTGAAGAACTTTCGGAGATATAAGATTTTGAACAAACGAATATTTACATTTTTATATATTGATAGCTGTTCGTACACGGCGTTGCTCGGGTTGAGGATTTATTTAAAGTAAGTTTGTGGGGGAACACAAACGATTCACTGTTTCGTTAAGTTTCTAATAAAATAAAAGGATCCATTTAATCTAGGCTGGGATGGATGGGAAGTCCAGGAAGGAATTGTGACCGATGTTACCTATTCCGCCGTGACTTAAAGAATAAAAATGCAAAATTTGGATCAGATCGGCAAACGTTGCAGATTTTTACAAAAAATATATCAGGTGTGGGGGTGGGGTAAGAAGGGAGGGGGAAAAAGTTGTCTTTATTACCCGCTGGGTCTTGAAGAATAAATATGCAAAATCTGGGTCAGATCGGTCATACGGTGTAGATTTGTACATAAAATATAACAGAGGAGGGGGTGGAGTAAAGGGGAGGGAGAAAAATCGCTTTCATCATCTGCCAGAATAAGTTTGCATATCGTACCGCGATATCTATACCTATAAAACTCAATGTCTGTTTGTCGCTCTTTCTGCCTGTCTGTCACAGACACAGAAACAGACCAATACAAATCTGCCAAACCAACAGACCAAAAAAACCGTTTGTCCGATTCGACTTTAATTTTGCATTCTTATGCTTTAGGACCCAGCGGGTAACATAGATAAAATTTTTCCCTCCCATTCTACCCTTTCCCCTCCCCCTGATATATTTTCGATGCACATTTGTACCGTTCGACCGATCGAACTTAAAATTTGGAAACTTATTTTTAGGACCCAGCGGGTAACATAGGTGACATTTCCCCTCTTCACTTTTACCCCTTCCTCTCCCCCTGATATATTTTCAATGCAAATCTGTGCCATTCTACCAATCGGACTCAAAATTTTCAAACTTATTCTATAGGACCCGGCGCGTAACACAGGCAACCTTTCCTTCCTCCCCCTCTACCCTTTTCCCTCCCCGTGATATATTTTCGATACAAATCTATACCGTTCGAATCGAACCTTTGTTTCTCCCCACAAATTTATTTTCGACTTGATCCTTAATCTTTAACAGCTAGTATCTAAATATTTATCAATATTGAAAGGATAGGTACCTGCGCCTTTTTACTCCCTTTATATTAACTCGTGGCGTCTGCTTGCTTGCTTGCTTGCCTGCCGGCTTGCCGTCAAAAAAAAACTTTGGATCGATTTTTGACCCTTTTCCCGTGATCCAATCGAACTGAAACTTGGAAAATAGACTCGTGGCGACAATCAAGAAGATCTATCAAATTTTCTTTAAAAAAAATTAATAATCATAGTATAATTTCGGATTTTTAGAAATTTTATTGGTTTTTTCAAATGGGAATCTTTAGAAAAGTTTGATTAGCAACGGCGCGGCGACCCGATAAAGTCACGGAATATTTTCTAAATTTGAATTACTCCGTCGGTATACATAATAAGTATTTTACTACGAATGTCTAAAATCTAAATTGACTGACAAATGTTTTTAGAATTTAATCTTCAAAGCATGAAGTGTCTTATCAAAGCTCAAAACATCTGACATTTTAGAAATATATTAAATTACTGTAAGTTTAGTGTTAATTCGTCTTTAATTGTTGTTATATTTTACAAAGAAAGGGAGTATAATAAAAACTTGGTTTTTATGGGTTACCTTTTTATCAAATAATTTGTGTGAATTCGAAGCAACGTTGTGTCAAAAAGAACTTTAGGAGATTTATGATTTTGGACAATCGAAAATTTACATTTTTATTTATATAAATAAATAGTAGCTAAGTATATGAAAACATATTAGGTATACAAAAACATCTTCGTAATCGAATGCAACGTTATGCCAAAATTTCAAAGCAATCAGTGAAGAATTTTCAAAGATTGTCGATTTTGTACAAACGAACATTAACATTTTTGTTTATATAGATAATTCATATTTATTATAAATGCTGGAACTCGCAAAAAAAAATATTTTCCGTCTTGCTTATAAATAGGGATGTTACATGTGTAGAAAAAACTGTGATTATGGAGTACTGCAAACTTCCCTCGGAAATACTAAACAAGGATATTCCCAAAATGGACAGACAACCTACAATCGTAAAGCAAGCACATTTAACGCCACTGTTGTATGTGGCTGGTAAATCATTTTGATTGGATCACATTCACACTCCTCGGCCTTTAAGGGCCATCCTCAAATATTTGGTTATTATGATCGTGCCAGGTCTTTCGCGGACGCCCTCTATTCATGCTATTTAAACACTCGCCTCACATATTTGTTTGACCGTCCTCTCCTCGCACATACACTATCAAGCTACCTCAGCGATTTTATTTATTTATTTAATACGCAGTACAGCGTACCATTAAAAAAAACAATATATATATATATAAATGTATAGATTGATGGGTAATAATAAAAAAAGGAGATATGTATAATTCCATCAAAAACAACTCATAATGAAGTGATATATAAAGAAAAATAAAACATTAAGCGAATGACATAAAGTGTAACAAAATTACATAAAAATGAAATAATACTCATCAAATCAAATATGAAACTCAACAATCAACAAAACAACAACAAATTAAAATAATAGTAAACAAATTAAGTCCGAAATTCAAGAAGCAACAAAATTACAACAAAATGAAATTATTGTTAACAAATCAAATCTGAAACTCAAGAAGCAATAAAAATGACAATAAAATAAAACGGAATATAAAATTTAAAAAGCGGATTTCTTTGTTTTATCTATATATCTCCACCATTACAATTACTTCACTCTATAGAACAAAGATTTTTCACACGTGCACCTAAGCAATCGCATTTCCACCGCAATCTTTTCGTTATTTTTGCTATTTCCACGCTTCACATCTGTAGGTTGAAGTTGGCACCGGTACTCTGGCAAGTCTAGCTTCGTGTGACCGATTCTGGTAGAATTATGATTCAGGGCACCTTTAGTGTATATTATAGATATCTCACAGAGACGAAACTGTATTAATTATGGGAAAGTAGGTATAGAAGTCATTTGGGTGTAACAGGACTTATGACCTGTCTTTTGGTAGGCTTAAGTGATCACTTTACACAATTGTAACATTCGCCATTTCCACCCATGATAGAATATACCATGCAATAGAATATACCGTGGGGATTTAGGGGAATGAAAATGGCTTTGTACAGGCCGCATGGAAAAGGCGCTTACAACTCATATATGAAAGCTTCACGCAATTTGAACATATATACAACTTCCAAAAAATGAATAAGCATGGTATATTCTATCATGGGTGGAAATGGCGAATGTTACAATTGTGTAAAGTGATCACTTAAGCCTACCAAAAGACAGGTCATAAGTCCTGTTACACCCAAATGACTTCTATACCTACTTTCCCATAATTAATACAGTTTCGTCTCTGTGAGATATCTATAATATACACTAATTGATTAATAATGTCTCTGTGACATAAATCCAGCACTGTTCTGAAAGATTTGAACAAACTCAAAATATTCAGGGCACCTTTAATCATATTTCTCGCTGTCGCTCTCTTCTCAACAATACATTATATATTTAGATTATTTATTAATATATTTTATTACATACATACAATTTGATTGACAAGTCGAATCGAATTATGCCTGTTCTGCTAATATGATTATAATCTGTTTCGATGTATTTGGTTTAATTATGAATCTTACAAGAAAAATATCAACTCAATTATCATAAATATAATCCTTTTTGATGTATTTGGTTTAATTTTGAATCTTACAAAAAAAAAACTCAATTATCATAAATAAAATTACTTTATTTTAAAGCAGTAAAAAATGCACCCAAAATGAAAGCATCCAGGATAAAATATTCAATGGCACGAATACTGCATCTACATTTTACGTTCAATGAAGGCTCAATGGAAATCCGATAACATCGACCGGGTTGGTTTGATCGTGCTATAACACGTGATGAAGAGACTTTCGAAATTTGCATATGCAGTATCAAACACTTACTCATCTTTCCGCGAGCTTTTGTTGACCATCTGCACTCAATTAATCCGTAGTCACGCTCCGGCATTCTACAGCCCCCACATTCTCGCATCAATATTTTTTCTCACCTTGAACAACATCGCTGTAAAATGAATTTTTAATTATAATACATATATTCAAAAAAATATTTGAAAGGCTTCATGTCTATAAAGCCTTCCAATTATTTTCTATTACGTCTGTAATTTACCCTCGTTTGTTCGGAAACTATTTTTTAAAGCAAATATATATTTTTTTATTTGTTATTTGGTGAACAAAGAAATGTAGTAGGTACTATAAATATGATAACATATTCATTTGTGAATGATATCTTATTTTATTATTTACACAAATTTAGATTATTCACATAAGAAAAATGGAAAAAATATATGTATTAAAAAAAATAATAAAATTTCTTTCCTATAATTGTCGTGTAACGTGTAAATAGCAACGTTAAAAATAAAATTGAAATTAAGTTGTTAAGTTAAGTAGGTAGTTTTGTTCTAGTAAAATCAAATGGATATGATAAAATATTTGTAATTTTATTTTAATTTGTGTGAATCCTTACGAGGTGAGAGCGTAATAACCGATAACTTACCGATTCGATGGCAATTTTATTAAAAAAAATGATTTAATAAAAATTCAAAGGGTTGCTCCGCAGAATGGTCGGGTTTGTTAGAATTATTTTAATTTTCCGAAAAATTCTTTCACAATTTAAAAGGATTGAAAATTATTTCAAAAATTTTAAACCTTTAAGTTGAATCCTTAATTCATTTTCACAATATCAATAATTTGAATAAGTGATTGCTTAATTCCATTAAAATTTATCAAAATTATATTTTTTCTGAAAATATCAGGAATTACTTCTAAGACTTTGACTAAATTTTCTAGCTTGGCACTACGTAATAATATAAATAAATTGATTTTGTTTAAATTAAAATAATTATAAAACCACTAAAAATTTGCTTCTTTTATTTAATAATATTGTAATGAAGATTAAGTTAAATGTAAAAATATTGTAGATCTAATGACATTATCTTTAACATTTAAAGTGACAATCTACAAAACACTCATCGCAAACGTAAACTCTACGTGAACTATCAAATCTAAACGCTTACATGTAATACCTAGTAACGATGTAAATGAAAATTAGTGAAGAATGTGTCTAGAAGAAAAATAACTGAATAGGAAAAATATATAAAAATAAATATTGAAAGTACGAGTGTAGTTCCCGTAAGACATCTTAAGTAGCCTTAATGCAGACATTGAGATTGATAAAAAGAAAAAATGTGAAGAAGCATAAAAAAATTATCGATTCCCGGGACTAGATGTTGTGTAAACTAAAAATAGTGATGTACAAGACGGCGATGGTGATGATATTTGCAACGAATACTACTCGCGCGGCGTTTATTTCAATAAAATATAGAGAACGATCATGATTTACAACGAAATAAATAACGAATACTCACGAATGAAAAAAAAAACGATTACGAGAATTTGCAAGAATAATTAACGGATTCTCCGAAATGAACATCGATAAAGCGTGGCGTGTTATATTAAAGGACCTTGGTTCGATTCTCGATAACAAACTCCTTTTTAGGATCCATATCTATCAAATTACGTCAAAGGCCTATAGCATGCTAGGTTTCATACTACGTACGTGCAGAAACTTTAAAAGTACTATGCGTTCGTTCGAAGCAACCTGGAATATGCATCTCAAGTGTGGAACCCGCAAAAAATACACACGTTGCGAGACTTGAACAAAATATGTTTCTTCGCCACCTCAACACTAGATTTAACTTTTCTTTTGACTCTTATTACGAAGCACTACATTTCTGGACGAAATCATTCAAATTCTTGTTGAAGACTATTGAAATTGATTTGATTTGTACCTGATTCAAAGGTTAGGTTAACCCCAAATTTTGCTCATGTTTCTCCTTTTGGTTATGTCTTGGAATAGACAATTTTAATTTTAATTATTTACAGAAGGTTTTCCTACAGGGCGATTGTGTCCAATTATATTATTTTTCTTTTTACACTATTTTGTTATACCGCGCCGTTGAGTCGATGTCGCCTGATGATGATGATATGTATCATAATGTTAATAAAAAAAGTACTTTACTTTAATTACTTTTTTTTATTTAAATTACACACAAATCTTTAATTACATTTTATATCGTTTTAAATAATGTTGGTTGGAGGTGCGATGCCCCCAGAACGTAGACTAAATCACCCCGCCTTGTGACTTTTCCATCTCCCCTGAGAATTAGCCGGTGGAGCACGGAAATATCTGTGAGGCTCTGCCCTCGCAGATCTTCACGTCTCAATATAGGTATATCTCCAATTTTTTATATATTTCTTTTCTTAAAATATTAAAATATAAGAAAATAAAACAGCTGACTTATTTGTGAACTTTCGCATTCGCAACAAGAGAAATTTTACATTGCTTCTTTTATAAATTCGTTTTTAAAATAGAGTCTACTTTGGTCAAAAAAAAATTAAACATGCTTTCTGTCTACGGTATTTTTTTCTACTTTATAAACGTTTAAAAATAATACTTAAAACGACTGTTAAATAATCCTATCGATTTTATTATCCTTTTTCATTCGATATTGACATTTAGATTTTATTAACTTTTTTTATAAATATATATAACCTAACTGTAGTAGATTTAAAGATTTAAGTAAAATTTTTTTCCAAAAGTTTTGACAAAAGTGGATGTTGAAAATAGAAAAATTAAATAATAAACACAAAATGAAAAATCTTACTATTCAAGTATTTAAAACCGGGCATAAATTTACAACTTTCTGAGAAATGATTAAAAACCACAAAAAGGAATATATTAAGAAAAATGTGTGACAGAGGAGAAGCAGAGGAAAAAGGGTGAAAACATGATGAAACGGAAGGGCAAGCTTACGCGCATTATGATGATTAAAAAAAAAAATTATCAAAAAGGGTGACACGAAGTATCGAATTTTAATTTAGCTTGACGGCAAACTTACTGTTAGTAAAACGAAGAAGAAGAATAATTGTAGGAGATGAAAATGAAAAATATAGAAAATAATTTGAATGGAGCACAAGAAAGCGATGAAACAGAAAACGTGAGTGTAAAAAAATTTAAGATTATATTATGGAAGCAAATGTAGCCTGGCAACAGTTTCTTTTTAAGAAATAAGAAATATTCTTATGGATATTGTTATACTTTAATTGATATAATTTTAATTTTAAAACTCAATATAAACTTACGAATACAAACAGGCAAATAGACAAACGGACGGACGGACAGACAATGAAATTATTATAATTAGGATTCATTAACTCCACCGAAAATAATTATGTACAAAAAATATTATATAACGGTACCATTTCTGGTAAAATTACAAAAAAATTCCACGAGCAAATTTAAACTCGGGCTTTGCACCAATAATAATTCAAATTATTTCATAATTGTACTCAAATCAAAATAAAAATTTTAGAGCAAAATATATGAAATAACTTGTGGAGACTGTGATACCAAATATATTGGCACAACCGAAAGAAATCTAAATACTAGAATTATTGAATGTCGCCCATACTAGCAGAACTACAATTTCTTGGAATTTCTAACCATATAATCAAACAAATCACTATTTCGATTGTCATAACGTCGCTGTATATATATTAAAGTCTATGTGACGATTTGTCGAAAATGAGTTATTGATACCATTCGATGCGTATTTTTTTTCTCTATCATCTACAAAAAAGTATGTGTGAAAATAATTTACCAGGCCTTAATGAGAGCTATATTCAATAAAGCCTATGTGCGAGCATCCTAAATCCTAAATCGTGCATCCGAATCAATCCTATGTGACGCGTGTCACATAAGATGTTTTAAATGTGTTTTGTCTTTGCTCTTTTATATAGGATACATAGGATATATTCTAGACTGCGGTGATTTTGACAATTCGCGTTTGTTGCCATTTGGAGTGTTGTTTGAGTGACGAAAAAGTTAATCATATAACATTGGTTACAAGTTTTTTTGCAAATCAATACACAAAACAAAAAGTTTACATACACCAAAAGAAGATTTTACGTAAATGTCATATGAGATGCCGAAGAAGTCGTTTGTAGAACTCTTATTTATGTAAGTCTATCATAGAGGCAGACAGTCACAAAGACTTTTCTTACCTTTGGGCGTTAAAGACATGAAAAAAAGACCTATGATTCATCTCAACTCGATATATACGGAAGCATCGTAACTATATGCCAATAAACGAAAAAAATAATAAATCCGGACACGATGTGTTCTTATTTAACAATGCTGGAGAAAACTATAGAATCTGGAAAAATATCTTATTCAATGTGTATTGGAAATAACATTTTTAAAAGATGGAAAACTCCAACAATAGAGGAAGCATCAGACAATGATGAAAATATTCTTCGTGCAGTTCGATTAAAGAAAATTGAGATGAATAATGCCACAGAGACAAACATAAGAACATTGCAAAATCTTCTGCCAATGATCCCGATCCAATATTGCAGGGCTAAGTCAAACAGACGATATGTTGAGTTTTCTTTCCTGTCTCTGTAATACATGCTGTTAGTGAAATACATGTTGCATTAATTAAAGTTTGGCTATTGTGGGCAGGAATTTATTTACAGAAGTATTAAAACGTGAAAAAGTGTCAATTCACAGGTCTCGAAAAGACCAATGTGTCACTTTGTAGGTTACTAATGTGGCAGCATTAGTCAAATTCAATAGTAACAGCACGTAGAAAAAAAGAACAGGAAAAAGAGGCAAAAAAGCAGCAAATAACAATTCCAGCAATCTTTAGTTTCGACAATGGACTTGCAAAGTATTCTGCTATGTTCTATATTGTTAGCGTTTGCGGTATATTACAAACAAGTGCTACAGTTACATAATTTCACTATTTATGTTTTAAATAATGCAGATGGTAGCTGTACACGTGGCATAAAGCAGATTGACAAACTGACGAGCTGCATACCAGATTATGTACAAAGCATACCAAAAAATTACAGTGATATCTGATGGTTGCAAATACCATAACAGAAAACTCTTGCTAGCGTGTGCTCTCAGTGACCATTCCAAAGCTGCATTAGCCACTGTGGAGTTAAACTTGAGAATTAGGTATACTTGAAAAAAGACACATAATAATGGAGGCCGATTATATACTTGGTACACTTCTTAAAGCCATCTTGGTGCACTTCTTAAAGCCGCTGAAATACTCTCCTTCGGACTACATTACCCGCGTGTGAAATATCCAGTACAAGTTGGATTATTCAGGGGAATGGCAAGATCTTCCCCAAACACACCAGGCTGGTCAAGTTCCATTCCTTGAGGCTTTACTATGAACTCCTTCATCTTAAAAAATCCCCATTAAAGCGATCACTTATAAGGATCATCATCTTTTTTTCGATTACGATTCTTTAACTTTCAGTCGGCGTATTTAAATAGTCCGATCACTTGTTTTTTGTTGTAAATGTCTGAATTTAGAATCAGATGAAGAAAGAGGTTTCAAACAGAGGCAATGAGGGAACATTCCCAGTCCTGGTGATGAAGTCACAATTGGAAAGTATTTTAGTGTCCATAAATCTGTGGCAAAAGATCCCCCACTTTCTTGGTCTCAAATTAAAAAATAATGTTGTGGACATTTTTAACGCTGTATAGTAACAACGTCCCTGACATTAACTCATTTTCGTGAAAGTTACAAATCTTTTTTGAAATGCAATGGTGATTTATTGTCTTCTACATTTTTTTAAAAATAGAGATGCAAACACGGTATACCTGTCGCAATAATATTTTCAAAATAAGCGTTCAGCTTACTAAGAATATTGATGAATGCAGAATATTGAATCACTAGGTGAGAATCATAACCATTACCCCAACAAGCTACTCATCTTTGTAATTCAACTATCGTTAAAAATAAAGAAAATAGTAATCTTTTTTAATATCTGCAGGAAGTTTATTTTAGTGAAAGATGCAATAAAACAACTGAAGAGAATGCAAATATGATGTAAACATTTTTGTCGACATAGGGTCAGCTAAAAGCTAGTGACCTTAACATCATTGATGAAAACTCTGCCCACCCCTACAGAATATACTTTATATAGTAACCTAAGCTAAAGTCGTTCATAAAGTCGTGCATATCACCTTCAGGTTGTCAGTAATAGCTACATAATATATTCTCAATACACAACTTACACTTTGTGGCCACGACTCAGTATAGAATAAAGCCTATGTGCTGAAAGCAAGCCAAAAGTATGCAAAGAATTAAACCTTTGTAAATAATTGAATTGAATAAAACCCAAAACATGACAAGATGTTAATTTTTCATGTAAATAATGGACATATACTAAAAAATATAGCGATCTTCATCTAGAAATTTTGCCTAGTTATTAATTAAAATATTTTTATTTATGTAGTCTATACAATTATTTTTTAAAACAGTTTTATTCGTTTATCTCAGAATGTACCAAACGTCACATAAGTTTTATTATAAATACAGCGACGATAAACTACTCCACTCAGTGTCTTATTAGAGAATAATCATAAACAACTTAAAAACAGCAGAATTCTGCGAAGTAATATCACATTTATAAATTTATTGTTTCAGGGGTAAAATTGTAGAACTCCATTATCACACATATGGAAATAAGAACAATTGTTTTTATTTCCATATGCGGGAAGTAATATCACTATCCCCTAATGTTTTTCATTATTGCCTATAAAATGACCATTCAACCACCTCGATTTCTCACCCCCACAATCATAGGTTGATAACATAATGTATTTAGATTAGGTATTAAGTTTGCCTGATAACAGGGACTGCTCCTGTCGAAACTATAATAGTGATTGGATGTGTAATTCATAGTGTGTGTAATACAAAGTTAAATTTATTTGAAAACCAGCAGTTCTTACTCGGCGTTACCTGGGTTAAGTATTTTATTCAGTCAAATCGGTCAAACAGTGTAGATTCGTATATAGAAAATATATCATTGTGAAAATATATCAGGGTGGGGTAAAGGAGGAGGGGGTAAATATCCACTAAGTTACCCGCCGGGTCCTAAAGAAAAAGTTTGCAAAATTTGTATCAGATAGAAAGGTGTGATTTGTATAGAGAACGGACAGAAAGACAGACATTGAGTTTTATAGGTAAAGATATATACACGTAACATGTCAATTAAGAATATAAAGTAACAAGTTGATCATTTTTTATATCCAAGTAGAAAACTCATCATTCCAGGAATCAAATTATACATACAATATACGGAGTAAGAAATAAAATTTTAAATCATTCTTTTAAAATGAGGGTGCGCAAATTGCGTGAAAAAATATGGTGAATGGAATGAACTACCGTGAACTAACGATTTACTTGCAGATAAACTTGAAAGGAAACTGATTCAATACATTGGAGTACAGGATATAATCATTTTTACCGTCAACAATTTTTAAATTTGATCTCGTTTCTAGATTTAACACCTTGATTTTGAATTTCAGCATTTTATTAATGTCAGATAACATCACGTTTGTTTTTGGACAAAATTGGAAACAAAACCTATTGATATTAAAAAATTGTCTATGATATCTGTTGGGGCGACTGTCACTAACTATTAACGTTCGTAAAATACATTCAAAACAAGAAATTACCATGTAAAACTACCATCAAAGTGTTGTGTGATAATCTCTATCACCATTACAAGCAAATATATTATAGTGATTGATATTTTTAATAAAAAAATCCCAAAAATTATATTTCTAATTACCGTTGGGCCGGTTTTATTTTGAGAACGTAGGTATCTAACTCAACATGGACGCTTGCAAAATGTGTAACTAAGCCTTGTCGAAGAGTGATTTGATCAAGTGCATTTTGTGCAAATCTGATTTACATTACTTTTGTGTCGACTTGAATGTGATGATCTTCCCAGAAAATAAAAGTAAATGGAAATTTTCAAAGTGTTGACAAGGTCAATCACCTTCTGGAGGTACCATAACCTGCAAAGATGCCGGACCTCATGGAATACCCCAGATGTCTCAAAAAAATAAGAAAGTTATCCATAAAACTCAATAACATGTACACTAAACTGGAACACATCGAATAAATAATATTAATGAATAATAACGAATGAAGAAACGCAAATCACAGAATTCAAGAAATCCATTTCTTACCTCGAGAAGGATAGTAATAATCTAATCTAATTATAAAATCTAAATAAACCGTAGTCAATATCGCAGCAGCTATCGGGTGTAAAATGAATGAAGATGAGATAAAAACCGTCTATAGGATAACCCCTCGCTATCGCCAGCCTCCGCTGATGAGATCATCCGCTTCTAGGCCGAGAAAAATCGTTGCCAAGATCATATCAAGAAAGAAAACGGACGAAATGCTAGCGGTAATAGAGAAGAATATAGATGGCAATAGATCTTCACTGGAATTTACTGGAGGAAACATAAAAATTTTTGTCCACGATCATCTTTCAAAGAGGAGTTAATTGCCCTAGAAGGCCATAAAGGAGTTAAAAAAATCAAATAATCAAACTTTTTATGGGTCTGCAATTTATTTGAGAAAAAACGAGCTTTCTTGACCAATTTAGATCTCCAGTGTAAGCCAATTAAATAATCTTGCTTAGAGAATGACTTTTATCATTTAATCCAGTTTGCTATTTAATATTATATTATCTTATTGTCTTATAAGTATGTGTTCTCGCTCACTCGTGTGTAATATCGCCTTATGTTTATTCTCCTTCATTTAGGTCAAAACATTTTAAATATTCTTATTTCGCTCACACATACAGTAAATTAACATGTTTATCCACATACTTCTTCATTTACATAAACACACGCGGACTTATATTCAATATAGTAAGATACGGTAAAAGTGGACTTCTGACCGGCGAGTTGAATATTTGTTGTATTAATTTAAATCTAATTTGATATTCATTTATTTCTATGTTTCGAAATTCATATGATTTCGATTTAGTATCAAAATGTACGTGGTCTACGAACCAAAAGAAAATGTATTACTCAATGATTTCAATATTGTACTTATTGCAGATACATGGTTGACAAATAGTGTCAGTGATGAAGAATTATTCGATAAACGTTACAACGTTTACAGACGAGACTGAGATATCAGCCAATATACTAGTAATAATCTTAATAAATTTAAGAGGGGAGGGGTTGCTACTGCTATAGATATAAAATATTCAGCGATATTTGGAAAATTGTGGCTAACCAACCCAGAAGATATTTGGGTGACACTAAAACTTCACCTTTATAAAAAACGTCAATTTATAATTCACTTGTGTTACACTATATTCCGGGAGTTGGACCTAAATTAATGACAGAAAGAATATCGCTTGTCACAAACTATGCTAATAAAATATTTGTAAAATCATAAAACTATTCCCTGACTTTATATATATGTTATTAGGAGATAGCCAAACATAACATGGGGTCATGTAACAGACGTAGCGTCACAACAATACAACAACGAAGGGTTTTCTACCAATCTTCTTAACTGATATCGAATCTCACCCAGTATATAACCCAGTGAATAAATCACCAATCGGTATGGGCGAATACTAGATATCGTACTTTCCAACTTACCCCTTACCGTTCAAAATCACTCGTTGGTAAACGAAGACCTTCAAAAATATCCTTAGGTTTACACGGCCGTTCAGAATCTTCTGTGTATAGTTTTCTGGGATATTCTGCCGTGTATATACGTGACCTCTCCGGCCAACGTTTTGGATCCCATCGCAGGGTCCATCAAAGAATTTCTTTGATTTTTTTTATTTACACTTCTATTATTTTGTTATTTTGGGTTCCTTTTACTTTTAATGATATTTTCCTTGTATTATAATTATGTATTTTGTTTTTTTTTAATAAAAACATATCTTGAAGCGGGGACAGTGAATGGTTTTGTTCGAGCGGCCAAGCCACTTCGCAACGGTTTATACGACCAGTGCGGAGCAGCACGGTCCTGCTTGTTAGTTGAAAAAAAATTTCAACCTGGAGACGACTGAGTAGGACCGATATGGAAGCTTTTGCTCTTAGAACGGTCCTGGGTAAGCGGTGGGTACCATTCACACTGCAGGGTCCATCATCAGGGCTGATGTGATGAGTGTGTGTTGAAGTGTAGGTTTTTTAACATTAATAGGGATGACGGTCTCAAGTTAAGAACCTTGTGGTATCCAGCGCTGCAGGATAAATCAAATCGACGATCCGCACAGTCCGACATCCGTTAATAGACACGCAACACACTACATCAAGACACACACCCTGCTTTCGACACGGTACTGCGATCTAGTAGTGCTTAACATAACACAAACTTGGAGACACCCTGACTTCGGTACGATATTGCAAGGCAATACTTAACCTACACTTCAGCAAACACTCATCACATCAGCCCTGATGATGGACCCTGCAATGGTATCCGAAACGTTGACCAGAGAGGTCACATATACACGGCAGAATATCCCAGAAAACTATACACAGAAGAAGACCTTCAAATCCCTTTCTCGAGGTCACTACATGTATCACTATATATGTCGAGCTCGCTACCCCCAGACTGCACAATTATTCCATAAAGCCAATTATGACAATTTTAACGATGCTCTAAAAAAAATTGGTCTTCAATAGTAAACATGTCCGACGTCAAAATTGCACTTGAAAATTTTTACTTTATATTGTCAAACATAATTGAGACTCGTTCCAAATGTAACAAAAAAAGTCAAACAAATATCCAGTGTGGTGCTCTTTAAAACCCACTCGACTATTTATTGACTAGCCATTGAATTAACACAAACTTATTAAAAACTTTCTGGACAGTCCTTTAATTTATTTTAAATATTGTAATGCATCCAGGTTGGGAACTGATATTACTGGCGATTGTTCGACTTTCCTGATAAAAATTCTTCCATTCTTGATTAAGACGAATTTAAATTGCTTATTTTTAGGCATTTATCTAGCTGCTGCCTGCATAATCGTATTATAGGGAGAGAAATGCTCACAGACATATATCGGGGAAGTTCCTTGTAGACCTATGTGCGATATGTTAAGTCTGTTGATCACATTCTTCTTGTTTTATGTCTTCACAGCTGTGAGAATGTTGTTCCGGATTCTACAATTTTGGAGGCGAACAATAATATTCCGTGATCTTGCGCTCGTACTAGATTATCGTTGAACCGGATGACACGCCAGTGTTTGATCATTCTTTACGAGTATGTCGACGTACATTCTTGCGCATATTTTTGAAATAGTATCCAAATTGACGATTTTCAGGTACCATCTGTATCTCGAGGTTACAGTTGCGGCTTATATATGTTCCATTTCTTCCAGTTTCCTTTCCAATCTTTGGTGACTTTCTTGAAGCTTTGAATTATCGGATTCCAGTTTTTTAACAAGAGCAGTGTTTTCAATATCAGTTTTATTGAGACGGTCGTACTCACTAGATAAATATTCAATATAAATTTTGATGTCTTCTATGCCTGATCTCTTCTCATTAATATGATCGAGTTTTCTGTCAATATTTTTATTTAATTCATACTAAGATTATCAAACTTTTGGTAGATTTATTTCTTAAACTGTTCCAGTTGAGAACCCTCTGTTATCTGTGTCGGGGTTGTTTTAGCTTTAGGTAGGTTGGGTTTACATAATATACACTTCCATTTCTGACGATTCATCTGGAGCATAAATATCTCTTCAGTAAAGCCTTGACAAGAGTAGTGGAAACCATTACCGCATTTTATGCATTTTAACGGATATAGATCGAAATTCTGATTATCGTGATGTTAATTACTCATCTCTGAATGTGTCCAAAGGCTTTAGTATATCCTTTATAAGGAATTCAAAAATCATTGGCTATAAATATAAACTAATTAATAAAACTCTTTCAACGAAATTTAAATGTAAAGATCTTGGCGTTCATCTTGACTCAAAACTCAAGTTTTGACCAGCATATTGAAATTGTAGTAGATAAATCTTACAAGGTGTTAGGTTTCATATTTATAATTATAAAACGTTTCAAAAATAGTAATACCATAAAAACATTATATATTTCGCTTGTCGGAGGTCTATTTGAGTACGCCTCCACTATATGGAATCCTCAATATAGTACATACATTCATTAATTGGAACAAGTACAGAAAAAAAATCTCAAATACGTGAAAAATCGTTGTAACAATAATGACCCACCTAAATTATTGCCTACTCTGACCTCGAGATGTACAATTTTAGATCTTATGTTCCTACACAGCTTACTGAATGGGAACGTAGATTGTCATGAACTTTTAACTAAAATACAGTTAAAAAACACACCTATCCGCTGATACGGCATACATCACTTATTTATTCTGTTTCTGAATGATTCTTTAGAATGCTTCTGAAAATACTCCAAGTAATAGGACAATAACATCCTTAAATTATTTTAATAATATTTTGCATTTTTTTGACTAGCGAACAATCTTCAAAAATAAATTAATGTTTAACGTTAAGTGAAAACATAACAAATATGCAATGTCAGAAACCTAATTTTTGCTGTTTAATTATTTTTTTCTGTCCTTCTCATTTCATTATATGGTCCACCATTCACTGCCACATACAATACCTACACACTTACACACCCTCATCAAACACGCCGGGTCCTAAAGCATAAGTAATCAAAATTTGAGTCATATCCGACAGACAGGCAGACATTGAGTTTTATAGGTATAGATATTGACCTTGTTACCTCTACTGAGTTTAATATTAACTGTTCGAAGAATTTTTTTTTTTCCTTCTTCTGTATGAAGGCTTGAACTTTGTGGTGACATTATTATTAAAATAAAACACAAATTACTTTGTTTTCACCACTACATTAGATTAAAAAATCTATATGTTTCGAGAACAATGATTATTGTGTACCACATCATGAAGAGAACATTGTTCTCGAAACGTATAGATTTTTTAATCTAATATAGTGGTGAAAACAAAGTAATTTGTGTTTTATTTTAATGAGTTTAATATATTTTACATTTTCACTCCTTAACTTCTCTCGAAACTTAAGTAGTGGAAATATTAAATATATTAAACATAGTATAGGTAATAAGGATAATATAATTTTTAATAATCTGTCATCGATATTTAATAAAGTCAAAACGTGAAATCCGAAAACAACCTTAGAGGACGATTCTGTTTATTTTCATATGTTTAAATTAATTTTATTTAGTTTTCATCTTGTTTTTAAATTACAATCTTCTCTATTTTTCCGCAGAACGGACTCCCGTCCCCTGAGAATCCTTATGTGTTCAACGGAGATTTCGTAGACCGGGGTAAAAAGGGTCTGGAGGTTCTACTACTACTCCTCTCTTGTCTCCTCGTCTTTCCAGGAGGTGTATTCCTCAACAGGGGAAATCACGAAGACCACATCATGAACGCCAGGTGAGTTGTTACAAGATTTGGGATGTTTCATAGTTTAAGTTAGAATAATTGGAATCATGTTATAATGATTAGATAAATACAAATCGGATATCAAATTATAAAAAAATTCATTCGTCTCATCACCATCCCTTTCAAGATTTCAAATAAATTTTTAATTAACTTTTTATTTCTATATATGAAAAAAATACTGTATAATATATTTTTTTTGTGAAAATATAATTTTGAAACAAAAGTACCCACCAATACAGCTATAATAATCGACGACATAAATATAAATAAACAATGGCTATGTAGAGGTCCGTTATAATTGTTTTTAGTGTGTCTAGCTAGCTAATATTAATTCTTTCTCGAAAATGTTATTAATAATGCCCTGTTAATACGGCGAGGAAATGTATACACATTTATGCGTTCTTACGTTCCATTTGTATTATTACTTATACAAGATAAATGTTCCCAATAATTCGAGTATTATGATAGCTAGTGTCGCCAAACTTGCCAATTTTTCGGTAACTTATTTAATTTAGTTCGTTTTTTAGTTATTCGGTAAGATTCGGTAATTGTATTCTCTCGCTACCCGCAGGTGCTGCATTCTGCCAAATAAATAGAGTCTAACAGGGCGACAAAACCTCTTGAAGTTTGTCTCTTTTTTTGCAAGTTCTTTGTTTCAAGAATTTGCTGATATAGCTCGAGTAATCTTTCAACTAATCTTTTTTACATAAAAGACACTAAATCTATATCATTATTTTGTCATCAACTTAGCTCAATAAGCTTGGACGACTCCGAAACATATAGAGTGCAGAGTAGGAGTGTTGAATATCAGGGGAGGAATGGATAGGAAGATGAACGAACTGTGTGATAGTATGAATGACAAAAATATAGACATTGTGTATATAAGCGAAAGTATGAAGAAAGGTTGTGGAGAAAGCTGGTGCTACGGCCGGGGTGCCGGAGGCGGGTCGGGCGTTCCAAGGTGTCACGGGGGTGTTTCTAGTTATAGGCTTTGCCCCCCGTTAATTCTGAAAAGGTCGAAGTGAAAGATGAATTTTGAATGAATTTTAGTGATGTGACGAATGTGAAACGGAGCACTGAAAGAATTACTTTCGAAAGTGACCTGAATGGCTGGGTGGGAACTAAAAGGGATGGTTTTAAGTCAGCCCTCGGTGTGTACGATGACAAGAAGATGAATGAGAATGGTAAAAGTTTGCTAGAGGTATGCTGGGAATAAAATCTTTTTGTGTCAAATACCTTTATTGACCACAAAAGAATCCATCAATACACGTGGGAGCGAGATAATGAAAGATCGATTATTTATTTTGTTGTGATTGATTCTTGACTAAAGGTCGCTTCTATTAATACTCGGGTGTTTCGGGGCGCCGATATGGAAACGGATCATTTTCTTGTACTTTCGAGAATAAACTTGTTTCAAGGCTGGCGGTCCAGGAAAAGAACTGTACAGGCTCCGTCTGCAATCAAGAATGAGAATTTATAGAAAGATGATTTTGGGGAGATGTTAGATAGATAGATAATGCATGGGATCACTTGAAAACTTCCCTTTGTGAATCAGCGAAGGAAGTCTATGGAACAGCTAAGCAGGGAGGAAAGAAAGGACATGCGTGGTGTGATGATAACATTAAAGAATAAGTTAATGAAAAATGAAAAGCGTGGAACTTTCTTCTGACAGTGAATGGAGATGAATACGTGAAAGCAAAATATTTATACAATTCTTGTAATAATTAAGAAATATGTTGTAAAAAAAACAGTGGCTGAAAAGAGAGGAAGGTTTGAAAATGTCTAAGAATTTCGGAGAAAATATCTTTTTTTTTGGAAGGAGGTGAAAAAATCTCGATGTGGCGTGGAAAGAAATCGTATGAAATCTATTAAGTCAATGAACGGAGAAATGTTAATAAGTGAGGATGGAATAAAAGATAGATGGATAACATATTTTTAAGGAAACATGAAAGAGGAGACTGTAATAGAGCAATCTGTCGAGATACTCATGACATAAATGTGAATGAGGAAAATGAAGTCAGTATAATAAGTGTAAAGAAATAAAGTGTGCTATAAAGCATTTGAAGAATGGTTAGGCTGTAGGATATGATAACGTTGCTGCCGAATATATCAAGGCTGGTGGTCCATTAATAATATCGTGACTTCATACATCTTTAATCAATGTATGAAGGAGGCCACACCCCTTTAGACTGGAGGGGAGCAGTGATAATGCCTCTCTACAAGGGTAAAGGGTTGAGAATGGAACTACAGGGCAATCAGTCTTTTGAGCTCGGTTGGCAACCTTTATGGAATAATTTTGATAGAAAGAGTAAGGTCGGTGACAGAAGAAAAAGTATGGGACGTGCAAGGGACTTTTTGTTTTTGTGGGTGGAAGAGGATGCAAGGATTAGATTTTCTTTCTACGAGTGTTGACGGAGTTTCTTGGCAAGAGGTTCAAGCCCCATCTCCGGTCGTTTTTTAGCCGTGAATTCGAACTAAATTACGGATGTTACACGAAGTTACGGACAGACAGACAGACGGACAGACAACGAAATGATTGATTTACATGGAAAAGAAAAAAGATTTTTTTCTGTTCCATGTATTCGTAAAACGCATACATACCACAGTGATTTGTCCACCATGACATAATTGAAAATCACGTTGTTAAGTTGCTCAGAAATATATTACGCGACCGCCACGCCGTTTAAAATATTCTTACTGAGTGGAATAAGAAATGGGAAAACTTTCAAAGTTATTACAATACACAAGCCAAAGAAAATGTAATTTACAGTTTAATTAATTTTGTTCGCCGACTTCCTTACACAAGTTAGTAACAACAATGTCACGGGACAAATTGGAATGTGTCAGGAAAATTATAACAACTGCGGTACAGACGAATATTATTTTCTCAGAAACTGTGTACTTATAAAACACCAAGTTTAGTACCTTAATAAAGATTTTACATGTTAATTACATTATGTTTGTACTGACAGTTAAGCAATTGGCTATTGGCTATTGCTGCTAGGCCTTGCAGGCGGTTGCTTGCCTTGCTAGGTACTGGTCGCTAAGCGGTCATTGGTATCTGCAATCGGCTCTGACTTATTGACTGCTGCTAGAAGTCTAGGTCTAGGCCCTGTGGGCGACTATCAGTTATCAATTCGTTAGGTCAGAGCGAAAGGGTTCCAACTGCTCTAAGTAAGATTCAGAGATATGAGAGCTCAAAAGTTTGAATGAATTTATTTTATAATCTGAAAACATTTTTACATAGTTTGGGAATGCAAAAAGTAAGTAATAATTATTTTTAGGTTAAGTCCCTAAAATATATTATAAATAATATAAAACTCTGTATTTGCAATACCTAAAATAACAGTTAGAACCTTTTTACTGCGAAACTTGAGAATATAGTCAGTTCGAAAAGGTTCCATGTATTTTTTTTATGTGTTTTGTCTGTTTAAAATTACTACAGTGATACAAAATAACCATTACTGTTTACTCACCACAATATTAAATTTATAATTATACATATTGTATACAAACCACTACAAAATTATTTATCATCGTCTTGTATCTACTTACCTTAAAGTGGTAAAAGTTCCTTCACTGATCCTGCACATAATCCTAAAATGGTGAAATGGTCCTCCTCATCTTGATCTCATTATAATATAAAGGAATATTGGAAAGGAAACGAAGGTTTTTAAAAAAAAGGTTATATTAAAATTAATACTTTACAATAAAAAAATATTGAAATTTAAAGAAAGCAAAATTAAAAACTACATGAACAAATAAAATATTATTATAAATAATAATATTTTTTTATAAAATAGCTTGGCTTTGTCTTGAGTGGGCATGAAAGGAAACATGGCTCGTAGGTCCACTTTTTTTTCAGCCGGATATATCCTTGCCACGTTTAATGGTTTAGGTTTAATATTAAATATATCCGATTGTTGCGGTGTCCTCAATTTTATGTTGAAATTTTTTAAATTCACTTTGGTTGCCTCTTCATCATTCTATGAGACTTTTTGAAATGCACGTCTGACAGAGTTTGGGTAAACTTTATTGATGCGACTTTTTCAAATGGTATTTTTTTGTAATTCAACAATAAAGCCGTACTCGAAAAGTCAAAAAAGTCGTCCTGTTACATTTGTATATTGCCATAAGGGCATTTTATGTTTACTAATTTCAGTACCCTTATAATTCCCAGCGGGGAAAATATTTCATGCCGGGCCATCATTTTTTCTATAGAGCTATGTGCACTATCGACTTCTTGTATGCAGGAGTGACCAACATTTCAACACTCTCTAATTTCTATTTTGCGTCACACAAGAGTTACTCCATGTTATAATATGTTTGATATCAGGGTGATCCTCGAAAACTCTCTTTAAAATTTCATTTCCTGTTCTGCCCGGCATGCCTTCTATCCATAAAACGCAATGTATTTTTTGGTGATAGATAAGTGCACCGTTAAATTGTAAAAATTCAGTTTTCTTCCGTAAAAAAATGAACTGATTTCGGCTCTTGGGCAAGTCATCACATTTTGAAGATCAAAACACAGGAACAGGAACAGCTCGTTCCTTGTCCTTACTTCGTTCCTCATGCATAGCAATTTTAAGTGAAACATGATCTTCATACTCCTGTTGAGATGTTTCTGTGAGCTCTTTCAGTTTCTTGGCCATCTCATATTTTTTGCAAGTATTACACCTATCCGATTTTCGTTTATGAAAACATTTTTCTTCGTGCACTCTTCAACGTACAATTCGAACATACGAGCCACACTCAAAGAAGGTTCTAAATATTTTTTAGTCGTAGTGGCTCGGCAATAATGCGATTCAACACAGGGAAAGGATTGGATGTGATCACGGATCACTTGTTTCTCTTCTTCCGATACATTGTTTCGGCTTCCGTTAGAAGATCCTCTTCCATCCCTCTTTGGTGTGTTTGACGAGCTCTTATTGTCATGTGCATTATAAATAGGCTTTTGAGATATTGCCAAGGTACCAAGGTAAAAAGGTTTACACACTTTTATTCTCTCCATATTTATCATGATCGATTTTTCAGCACAGCCTTCATTAAAGATTGTAGATGTTTTCATTTTGACAATCTCGAAATGTGGTTTTCTCTGAAATAACATGCACGATGTTATTATTTATAAAATACTAGCTGATCATAACCGGCATTGCATGGGTTAAGGATTAAGTTTATTATAAATTTATGAGGATAAACGAAGGTTCGATTCGAACGGTATAGATTTGTATCGAAAATATATCAGAGGGAGGGGAAAGGGTAAAAGAATAGAAGGGATATGTCACCAATGTTAAACGCTGAGTCCTAAAAAATAATTTTACAAATTTTGAGTACGATTGGTCGAACGGTACAGATTTGCATCTAAAATATATCAGAGGGTGGGTAAAAGGAAAAAGGGGAGGGAAGAAATATCACTTTTGTTACCCGCCGGATCCTAACGAATAAGTTTCCAAATTTTGTGTCCGATCGGTCAAACGGTACAGATCTGCATCAAAAATATATCAGGGTAGTGGAAGGGTTAAAAGAATAGAGGGAAATGTCGCACATAATACCCGCCGAGGCCTTAAGAATAAGTTTATTAATTTTGAGTCCGATCGGGCAAACGGCACAGATTTGCAACAAAAACATATAAGGGGAGGGGAAGGGTTAAAATAATAGGGAAAAAATGTTGCATGTTTTACCCGCCGAGCCCTTAAAAATAAGTTTCCGAATTTTGAGTCCGATCGGTCAAACGGTACAGATTTGTATCGAAAATATATCAGCGGCGGGGAAGGGTTACAAAAATAGGGGGAAAGTCGCATATGTTACCCGCCGAGTACTAACGAATAAGTTCCCAAATTTTGAGGTCCGATCGGCCGAAAGGTACAGATTTATTTAAAAAATATATCAGGGAAGGGAAAAGGTTAAAATAATAGGGGGGAAATGTCGGATATGTTACCCGCCGAGTCCTTAATAAGTTTCCAAATTATAAGTCCGTTCGGTCAAATGGCACAGATTTACATCGAAAATATATCAGGTGAGGGGAAGGCTTAAAATAATAGGAGGAAATGTTCCATATATTACCCACCGAGTCCTTAAAAATACGTTTACAAATTTTGAGTCGATTGGTCAAACGGTGCAGATTTGCATCGTAAAATGTGTCAGGGGAGGGGAAGGGGTACGAGAATAGGAGGGAAATGTTGCCTATGTTAACCGCCGGGTCCCAAAGCATAATTTTGCAAATTTTGAGTCCGATCGGTCAAACGGCTCAGATTCGCATCGAAAATAGGTCAGGGGGAGGAGAAAGTGTAAGAGAATAGGGGAAAATATCCGAGAGTTACCACAAGTTCTAAAGAATAACTTTCCGAATTCTGAGTCCAATCGGTCAAACGGTGCAGATTTGCATCGAAAATATGTCAGGGGGAGAGGAAGGAGTAAAAGAAGAGGGGGGAAATGTTGCCTATGTTACCCGCCGAGTCACAAAGAATAAGTTTCCAAATTTTGAGTCCGATCGGTCGAACGGTTCAGATTCGCATCGAAAATAGGTCAGAATGAAAAGAAGGGGTAAGAGATCAGGGGGAAAATGTTACCTATGTTAACCGCCGGGTTCCAAAGCATAAGTATGCAAATTTTGAGTCCGATCGGTAAAACGATTCGCATCGAAAATAGGTCAGGAGGAGGGTAAGGGGTAAGAGAATAGGGGGGAAATGTTGCCTATGTTACCCGCCGGGTCCCAAAGTATAAGAATGCAAAATTTGAATCGAATCGGACAAATGGTTTGGATTTGTATAGAGAACAGACAGACAGACATTGAGTTTTATAGGTATAGATGTTTCACGCACCGATATAATGATGTTATGATTATATATATTATAAAAATTGACACTAAATTATTATATAACTTACTGTTTTACTCCAAAAGCTTGATAAAATACGTCTTCAAATTATTTCGTCAGTCAACATGCGCGCACTTGTAGGTTTTGACAGCGGAGGTGTTGTCAAACTCACCAAACTGTTGTTACCGCGGAAAAATACCAGTAAAATGATTTTAACCGAATAAACCTTTATTTTAATATTTCTAACGTCTGAACAAAATTTCAAAAATTGAACAATTTAACTGAAATACATAAAAAATAACAAAAAATTTTAACAAACAGTATAAACTGCTTTGCCGGTAAATAACAATGTGGCCTATATATGTTTTTTGGATCTAACAAAGGCGTTCAACAGGGTGTTGTTGAATGACATTACGATAATATTATTGGAAAAGGGAACATCGAACACATTGGTATAGACTGTCCAAAACCTGTACACCAACTGTAAAACAAAAATTGAAGTCGACAATGAACTATGAAAAGAAATCATGACGAGTTATGGTATTAGACAGTGAGATAGTCTAAGTCTTTTTCTGTTCAACCTCGTAATGGATGAAATTATAGAAAAGGTGGCTGGCTTCGGACTGGGATACAAAATAATCAACGTAATATGTTACAGAATAATCAATGTTATAAAATAATCAATTGTAATATGTATTGTAATACGCAGATGACGCAGCGATAATAGCAGAGTCTGAAGATGACTTGCTGAGAATGCTGTATAAATTCCACATTGCATCACAAGGGCTTAATATGTCAATATCAATCAGCAAAACTAAAAGTTTGGTAATATCAAAACAACCGACAAGATGTAAGCTGAGTATTAATGATGAGCCTGTGGAACATGTCACGAGCTTGATATTTAAGTGTAGAAATCTGTAGCCATAGCGATCTGTATACCGAAGTCCGAGAGCAAGTTAACAAAACATCCACCATTTCAGGGTGTCTCAAGAATTTGGTCTGGAAAAACAAAAAGTGCATATTGAAAGGAAGATCAAAATATACAAGACATGCGTGCGACCCATTATGACATACGCTGTAGAGACTAGAGGCGCGGGCTGACACTGTCCGAACCAAAGGACTCCTCAGAACAACCGAAATGAAGGTGTTGAGATTCATTACTGGAAAAACTCCACGCGACTGTGTCCGAAATGAAAACATAAGGAAAACTTGAAAAATAGAGGATAAATAATGGACAGTGACAGACTCGTACATACAGCAACGAATGAAATTCCCTCTGGACGACGCCTACCTGTCTTACTGGTAGTTATATAAAATTTTAAAAATGTATATTTTTACAGTAAGTGCTACCATTGAAGAATGTTTTATTAAAATGAATTATTTTTTTAAAGTTTAAGAAAACACATTTCTTTTGAATTAATACAATTCTTGCTGAACTCATGAACTTAAAATGTAAAATATTCCATTTATCGAATTTGCAAGTATTTCAAAAAGTAATCTTCACTTCTAACTCTAACTTACAATATCTAAGATCTCTAAAATCCATGTATTTTCCTGTTCCGAATTCCGTAACACTCTTTCCAACATCCCTTATTTTTCTTTTTCCAAAGGCTCTACGTACCTAACTAAATTGAAATTTGCACAACACAACTTACATAATTTATTCCGCAAAAAGTCCTAATATTAAAAAGGTTGCGGTAACATTGTTTTAATGAGCTTAATTTATGTAAAATTGTGATAAAAGCTTTCGCTGATCCTTGCAGCTACTCGCCTTTGACTTGAAAGAGCTCTTCCCATTCAAGGGCCTTCTTATTATACGAATTTTTTGATGTCACCGAGTAGCAGTTTATGTGTTTTAAAATTTTAATCGAGTATTCAAGATTCAGGAGTCGCTTCGGTGTTAGATTATCTCGTACGATTTTAGTGAGAAGATGCGATAAGTTCACTAAGCATCCACTTGGATGTAGATTATCTCGCACGGTCTTAGTGAGAAGACGCGATAAGTTCATTAAACATTCACTTGGATGTAGATACATATATATAGAAGATCTTAAAATATTGTATGCTAAGATATATATCTCTTAGAAATTTGTGTAATAAAATTAATAGCTTTTATATGATACATAACTATAAAAAAGCGCAATTTTTATTATTATTTTATTTTATTGTTCCAGTTCGAAGAAAATTATTTCTGTAAAAATACGTTCGATTTGCTTAAGTTAAAAGTCATCAATACCGTAAATAAGAGATTGTCAAAATGTTTTCTAGAAAGAAAAATAATCTACTTATACATATGGTTTCATTAGATGTGATATAATGAAACGTTTCTTCGGTGTTTGTTCATACTGCCAATAAAAACAATTTATAATTCTATGGAAAGCAGCCTGCATTTCTATCGCATTCAAGGATATTGATTTAGTATCTCATTTCACAATGTACATTTGTGAAATTTTCAATTTGAATTGGTTGACAATTTTTAAAGATACCATAAACTAGAAAACTTTGAAAAGGAGGTGGCATGATGATATTCATAAAAAACACTTGACAATATTATATTCAAGAACACATTCGTATTGTGAAGTTGCAATTTTTTAGAACAAAGTCCTGTGAAATTTTAAAACCAAATTAATAATCAATTAGAAAGACATACAGAAAAATCAAATCCACAAAAAAATATTTGATTCGAACCACGGACCTCCTCCTTTCCGGGGCAGGCGCGTTCTCCAATTACGCTATAGCGGCCATGTATATTTCCTTGAATATTCTGGCGTTCTCTAGCGGCAGAAACACAAATTAATTTGTGCCTACCGTATCCGAAAAAGTGGATTGCTCTATAAATGAATAATAAATGTTAATCAATTAATAATAAGGTTGATATATTGACGGAAATGTACAAGGCCGCTATAGCGTAATTAGAGAACGCGTCTGCCTGTTCGAATCCCGGTAGCAGGCAAATATTTTTTCGTGGATTTGATTTTTCTGTATGTCTTTATAATTGATTAATTTATTTGGTTTTAATACTTACCAATTTCAAGAAACCAACAGTACTACCTGTGATTTTGTGAACACAACTGAAAATATAAAGCTCAAAAATAATATCACAGTTAATATAGCTGCCATCTACAAGCCGCCAAGTTCTAATAAAAATAAATGTTTTAATCAATTTGACAATATTTTTTATTTTATTTATTTTTTATATTATTTTGGGAAATATACAGTAAAATGTAATAACAAATTTATATAACATCGAAAAATATTCATTTAGCATGACCAGTGAAGTTTACTCGAAGCTGGTAAAAAAAACTAAGAAAAAAAATTGATGAAAGTTTAAATTATGATTTAAATTATGATAATCATTTCAAAGATTTAAATTATGATTTAAATTATGATAATCATTTCAAAGATTTAAATTATGATAATGCATAAAATTGGAAGGGTGGAAAGAGGAAAGGAATGGGATTCAATTAAAGAAGTATTAAATTTATTACAATATTCATAAATGAGATTACGAAGTTTCGTTTTAAATAGAAGCAAATCGTCGATAGGTTATTTGTAAAATTTAACAGATTGTATTTTGAAATGGAACCAGTTACAAAACATTTTTTTAAGTAGTTAGTCCTGCCAAAGTTGGGTTAAAATAAATTATTTGAACGCGTTAAGAATGTAGGACAGCTTAAATCTATTTGCTCTAATAAATAGGGTGAGTCAACGAAGTTATTCAAGATTTTATAGATATATTGAACTCCTTCGGCGAAGAAGATGGAATTATCATTTCAGGTGATATCAATATAAATTAACTAAAACCTGAAGATACATTTGTCACAAGGTACGAAAATATGTTATATATAAATTCCGAAATATTTGTTAAAAGTCAACAAATATTTGTTAAAAGTCAAAAAAAGTCAACAAATATTTGTTAAAAGTCAAAAAAATATTTTACCTGGAAAATTTTAAAAACTACTATAGAGATACAAAATACACATGGAATTAAATATTTGGAAGACTAAACAAATTGTACCTGTACCAAATAAGGCCCGGACCCTAATTAGGGCTCACGCGACAGATTTTCTCCAACTGAATACCATTTTAAAAAACAGTACATACAAATAAACTACAATACAAACAGGACTAGGCTTAACTATGAATAGAACACAACGTTGTTTACTTCACACAATGACAGTTTAATTAAATAAATAAATTAAAACGTTTTCGATGCTTACTGCATCATCTTCAGTAATATACATTGTGTGAAGTAAACAACGTTGTGTTCTATTCATAGTTATTTACAATGAACTTCCACAAAGTTAATCACGAAAATTTCGAAATATTAGGACTAGGCTTGTCCAGCTGAGATGCCCTCCCCGGCCAACGGGCCGGGTGGTGTAGATTGGATCGTTGTCGAGAGAGGATGTGTTCACACACTTTTATAAAATCAAAGCAACAACATTTGTAAGTTTTCTCACTTTTTCTTTAAAATTCTTTATTTCTTGTATGAACAATCTCAAACGGATTATCTTCGAAACATTATTCTATTATTTGTATGCATATAATAGTTTTGAATATTTTTTTAAGAAATAATTTGTGAAACTCACCTAAAACTCTAGGAATTTAATAAAACAACTACAATCGTTTGAAAAAAATATCAGCTTTTATCTACTATTTTTGAAAGGGCTGCAAAATTTCTAGGGTTCTATGGGTTAACTATGGGTTAAAAAATCTATGGGTTAACAAACTTTGATATTTTTATTTTATACGATGAAACTATTATAAATTAACAGTTGAAAAGGCCGGCAAGATATTTCTTAAGATCAATATCTTATTCGATGGATCTCGACTTCTTAAATCTACCTAAAATGGATGGTAAAATTTAATTTTAGCGGTTTTACTTTCCCCGAAAGTATATTTCTTTGAACTTCTTTAAATTTTAAAAAGCAACGTAATAAAAATAGCCAACGGTCGAGCCGTCGAGTAGCGTCGAGCCGTAGACACATCGTAGAACGTCCGTATAACGAAGTTGATGCCACGTTGACGAATTCAACTATAGTTGACGAATTCAACTAGTTGATCGACTCGTCGATGGACGGAAATGGACGGTCTCGTTTCGTCGACGATAAATACGTCGACGACCCATCACTAATAGGTACACACAAGCTCAGTTTTATACAGTACATCATAGGACATACTTGTACGGAAATAATGTATGTAAAATAGTTTTTCCTTAAATCTAATTACAACTAATTAATAATCGGGGCCCCATATTTACTATTTCTAGATAGGTGTTACATATTCCTAATCTTACATACAGAACATTACCATTACAAGTGATGACGAGAAAAAACAATTATCCTGTTGTCATACATGCAATTTTCGTTTTACCGATTACAAATACATGTGGCTGACGGGGCTGTGGGAATGTCTTTAAAACTAAAATTTCTTCCATGTACCCGTCACCTTTTCTATAATTAATGTGTTTCTAAAAGAACCAGAACTTGGACACTAAGCGCCGCAAAATAAATAATTGCTCCTTTTTTTGTTACCATTTCGATGGGACTTTTAGGAAAGGCACCTCTTATTGTTGTCGAAATACAATTTACGATATGCAGACCACAAAAAGTGTGGGACCGTCTCCCTTCTCACGAATATGTGTGAGGCCCTCCACGCAAAAAAAAAAAACGTGCCGGCCATACACGTGCGTCTGCGACAAACAAAATGTGATACATCTTCTATGTGTAGTTTTCTGGGATATTCTGCCATGTATATCTTTATGCCATGTATGGACCTTTCTGGCCGACGTTTTGGATCCAATTGCAGGGTACTTCTGGGATGATGAACTCTGCAAAAGGGTCCGAAACTTCGGCATCGATCAAAGGGTTTAGAAATACATTGCAGAGTTCCCCAGAAAACTACTCACAGAAGATTCTGAACGGCCGTGAAAACCTGAGAACATTTTTAAATTGTGATAAACATTTTTTTTGATTATGCACTCAACTTGAAAGTGACAAATCTGCCCCCACGTAGAATATAGAAGCTAAATAAAGTCATTAAAATGATAAATAATTATCACAAATATTTGAAATGGGATGCGTTTTCACTCAAATTACGATGGTAAGTTTTCAGTCAATCAGCTTTGGATTGGGTTACGGATAAATATATTTTCATGTCACGCAAAAACAGGTAACGTACTATTAAAATTCAGCATTTCAACACCAGAGTAGTTAAACTACCGATATATTTTGCAGTTAGGTACATCGTGTGAATCGTTGAAAAAACTGATATATTTGAGAGAAAGGTAAATTATTTATTCTTGCAAATGAATAAAGCATTGCCGACAAAATAATAATTTTACAAATTAGTCATATTGAATATTTTAGTACTCCAAAGCTCTTCTTCTGCGCAGAAATCGACAGCATCGACATTTTTAACCAATCGAATCGAATAACATAATCCATTTCACAGAAAATTCTTTACATGGGAATATTTTAAATATCATCAGTCACAACAATATGTTGGTTGGAGTCATAAATCCAACATGGCAAAGATTATGGATAAATGACCAGAAATGATTATTTTGGTTTTCCTTACACTGTTTTCCTATCAATTTTTGAGTCTATTTTCAAACAAAAACTTTAAAAATGCCTCGTTATAACTCTTTTTGATCATTATTCATAATATATTATCTGTCAAATCTGAGTGATAGATGGGCACTGAAACATCCCGTGACTTAACCTTCCTATACCCGCGTCAAATAAAATAAGTGTCAGGATATATGAAATAACTTGCGGAGACTGTGATAAAAATATACAGGCCAAACTACTAGAAATTTAAGTACTCGCATAAAAGATCATCGCCGATGCTTAAAAAATAACAATTTCTCCGAATTTGCAAATCATATAATTAACACTAATCATTCTTTCGATAGTCATAAATTAAAATTACTCCACTCGGTTCCTCATAGAGGATGGATAATGAATAGTTTGGAAACCGTTGAAATCCTAAAAAATTAGAATTCTAGAAACACATTTATAAATAATATTACATTTCAGTACACTTCACCACTCCTAGAGCTTTTTGTGGAAAAATACCCTTCTCCAACGCGCGCCCCCCTGACCTACCCAATTAGATTGATAAATTTTGTATTTAAGTTAGTTTTTAACTATACCTGATGATGAGAGGGACCGCTCCTCTCGAAACTATAGTAGTAATTTAATAACTCATATTGTATGTGTGTATTACAAAGTAAAGTAAAACATATTTTAGATTATAAACTAATTCACCATTGATGGTCCACCACAGCAGTGAGACCATACTATAATTGTATGTTCCATAAAAAAGTATTTCCTACAAGATGTACACTTGTATCGAGTCTTGCAGTTCTTATCTTTGCCGATGTAGTAGTCACTAAAAGTCCTTTGAACCTCTATTTCGCCACTAGATCATCTTCATGCTCAGTATCGCTCCTTTTTTCTTGTACTTTACCGTGATCCTGGAAATCACTGTAATTTTCGTCATCGTAAATCGAATCGGAATCATCCTCCTCCAAAATCATTCTTATTCTTCTGGTTTGAGTTTTTTGGAATATTCTGCCATATACCTATTGAACCATTCTGTCCTACGTTTCGAATCTCATTGCAGGTTCATCATCAGAGATAGGTACAAGTATGTTTGTATGTAGAAATGGTATTGAAACACATAAAAAAGTAACATTAATACTTTGGTACACAACAACACTACTATCACCGATAAGAAAGAAATAGCGGATAAACTAAACCTTCACATCTCCACAATTGGTGGAACACTAGCGCGTAAATTACTAAATAAATATAAACAGCAGTCACACTACGATAATATAAAAACTAACGGATCCCATCTCCCCGAATTCGAGATCTCCCCTATCTGTTACAAAGATGTGGAAAAAAAGTAGATGACCTGAACATAGACTGCTCTCCAGGCCCGGACGGAATATCTGTTAGAGTAATTAAATCGTTCAAAGAGATATTACTAAAACATATATTTAATTTAAGCATCACGAAAGGTATTTTCCCGTCCCAACTAAAAACGGCTAAAATCACACGTATACACAAAGCTGGCAATAAAGACGATCCAAATAACTACCGACCTATATCCATCCTAAATTTACTATCAAAGCTGCTAGAGAAATGTGTTTGTAATCAATTCACCAACTTTTTAGAAAAACATCAAATTTTAGCTAACAACCTGTTTGGATTTAGAAAAAATCGGGGCACACAAGAAGCAATACAGGAAGTTATTGGTTATATTTCAGACAAACTTGACAATAATAAAAAATGTATAGCAATAGCACTAGACTTGACGAAAGCTTTTGACACAGTTTCACATGAAAAAATGCTTCACAAACTAAAACAGACTGGACTTTCGGAAGCAAGTTACAACTGGTTCAAAACTTACCTTACAGACAGAACACAATTTACACAACTTGACAAAACTTAAAGTGATGAACATTACGTCAAATATTTCTTTATCTTTACTACATTACCTTACTTTTTTCTTATTCTTTTAATAACGCAACCATAAAATTAGATATTTTTAAGGAGTCCCAATGAATGAGATGTCTACTTACCTCAGAACAAGTAATTTATGTACCTAGCGAGGTAGGTAATGATATAGGCCTGCACAAAAAACTGTAAATTGTACTTATTACTATCTTACTCATAAACTCTGTTGTTATCATATTCTTACCATTAATCGTGTTTGATGCAAGCTGTTTTTAAAAAAAAGTTATCTAGCTAATAAACACCGATTTATCGGCACTGAAACTGAACCCGCCTAGGGTAAGTAAGATAACGAAGAATATAACTGTTGTAATTAGTTTTGTCTTTATCATATTTTATATTATAATTCGAACATTAAGCATTTAGAAGTTACTAAATATTAGTTAGCATCTTATTTGAAATAAAAAAAATAGCACTAAATTAAATTAATTAATTTTTTTACCTTTTATAATTTGTTTTGTGTACCTACTAAATCAATAAAGTAAAAAAAAACGATGTTCTTTTCTTTTTCAATATAGTTTATGTAAATGCCCAATGAACTGCTAACAGAATGCATTTAGTCAGTAGAGTCACATTATTTAAGTATTTTTTTACTATACATTATACATCTAACTCGTTGATTTCAATTATTATAATATGGGTGCCCAAAAGAAAATTCTGTACACAAAATGTTTTTGAAAATCCGAAAATATTCTGCGAGTTTGACTGCTTCAAGGATTTCAAATCTCTTTAAATGGTCTCTCTTTAAAGTCCCGAGTATAGGGTATACCCTTAGAGTATATACAATGTATATACTCTAAGGGTATACCCGCGTCAGTCGCATGGCCCGATCGGTGTTGTGTACTGACACACGCGCTATCCGCACCAGCACTCGCGCCCCACTGAATTGAAGTTAGCGATTATTCATGCCGCTAACAATGAGCACAATGCACTAAAGAATTTTCGTTTATAAAAAAAGACGCAAATATAATCTGTCGGTCTGATAGACCTATGTGCGGGCATAAGAAGGTTAAAAAATGGGATGTTTACTGTGTTAAGCAATCGAGTTTTGAGAATTTTGAGCCTCTGCAAATAAATTAAAAGGCTCTATCAGATTAATTGTGGTTCAGAAAAAATATGTCGAACTGACGAATATCATTAGACAGTGGAAAGCGGTGGTGGTCCCTGTACTTACGGTAATCCGAATAGGCCTATATCATTCGTTGTAAAATGATACCTTTCCCTATGTCCTTAGAGGATATTAACCTTCCCGGCATTGCGCGCGTGTTCATATATGATTAAACATATGTATTTCCTAAAATATATGTAATACATTACTTTTATTCTTTCAACTCTTGTAAACAATTTTTTTTAACAAAAATAACATATTTTCAATTTAAACTTGTATCGCGTCAGACTTTGCTTTTGACATGTACCTACATGGAAATATTTTCCGTGAATATTATTTATGAGCGGTGTTTCAAAATTATATTCCTCTCACTCATCTCGGGCCCGAAACGAGAAAATAAGTGTGGATGCGTCAGAAGATCTCGCTCGGTACGCGTGATTTACGGTAAGGACTTTGCGTTTCGTTTTCCGAGGTGAAAAACAGTAAAATGCTTTGTCAGGCGTAAAGATAAATGGCATCTGAGGTTGCGGGGTTCAAAGTGCGGTGCAATGGCGCAAGCGTGCGCGCAATCAGGAATGCCCTCGATGGGGGCGAGCTACCACGAGAAACAATTCAATTTGTTTGTGATGAAACGTGAGGCGGGCGGGCGGTTGCTCTCATGCAGCGTAACATTGTAAAATATTCGGAGCGCTAGTAAAATCGCTGACATACCTGTTATTTATTACTTTACGTCCACACTGTAATTAAGCATGTTTGATTTTTATCGTATCATGTAGATGAACATACTAGTAAGCAAAAATACTGAACATAGTTATTTATTTATCTATAGGAAAGTTGCCAGCAATTCTTAAAATTAACACACATATGATCAAAAAACTAGTAAACTTTGCCAATTATAAACTGTCCACTAATGATTGTTATTGTATGTTAATGCATGTGTAGTGTAACAATATCAGTTAATTTTTGGTAAAAAAAATATGTGGGGAGGATGGAGTGGGATGTAAGATTAGGATAAAGGAACGAAGGATGAGAGAGTTGATGGAAACAAAGTTGGTGTGATGGAAATAAAATTGTAAAATTAATTTTCGTTTTATGTCCCGGATAGTCGAATTAAAAATATCATTGTGGTTGTAATAGTTACAACCACAATGAACAAACGAATTTATAGATCTATAAATGAAGGAGTTTTGTTTAGAGTTGGTCATGCAAAGAGCGAGATGAAAAGTAGGTGACTCTGTGCTGTTGCGATTTGGAATATGAAATGATAGGCGTTGAAGAAAACGGGACTATTTTTTTGCGTGCGATTTTAAATAACATTACATTACATAGTCTGCTACATTTCTATGGCAAGTTAATGTCTGTATATCAAATAACTTTTCAGAGTCTTCATTGCTAATATTATAATAATAATGCTTACATGAGATCATGAAAGAAAATGAATGAATGAAATGAATCATGAAGGAAAAAATCATGAATTCATGAAAATAGCGGCCCTCGTAGCGCAGTGGGTATGACACTGGCTTCCCACATCGAATGTTCCGAGATCGATTTCCGGTAAAACTTACTGAGTTGTTGAAAAAACAATTAAAAATTTGGAAAATCCAAAATCATACTATAATTATTATTTTTTTTAACGAAAATTTGATAAATCTTCTTGATCATCGCCACTAGTCTGCTTGCAAAGTTTCAGCTCGTCAGCTGGTTATCGCCCTGATAACCAGCTGTCCATCTCCAATGGTCTTCGGCTCCGCCCTTGTCCTCTTCTTCTGTTCGTAACAGCGGCCACGTCAGGCTACATCAATCCACCTGACGCCGCTGTTGGTGGACTTCAGACGTCCTCCTCAGCCTGCTTGACTGTCGCCTTGACAGTCAAGATCACGTCAGACCACCCGGCTCTCCAGGGAGTCTTCTTCCTCCGCTAGGGCTTCTCGGCATGGTCCTCTCGACTGTCGCTCTGACTAGCCGAGATCTCTTTCCTCTCCTTCCGCGGTTCACTTAATTGATGGTCGGCCGACGCCGTATTTCACATCACTACTGATTGTCTGCCAGCCAGCGGGCACTCCGGCCCGCCGGCCCCTTTTCTCCCGTCTTCAACACTCACTACTGCATTCTCACTGCCCACTCTAACTTCCAACTAACAACTCCACTTCCAACTAACTACTGTCTGTGGGAGTGGCCATGCAGGGTTTTTATACGTTCAACGTCCGCGCACCCCCTTCAACGCTCCGGCCACCTCCCTTCTGTTCAACGCTTATTTTTTATTTGTTAGGCCTAATTTTCGGTTACGCCTCCTGATATTATTCTACTTAATTAAACTTAATTAACAAGAAATAAACATCTTAAAATTAATACAACTTTTAAATAATTTTATACATCCAATTAATTACATTAACAATTATCTTATTATCGTACAACGTAAAATTATTATTAATAGACCTAAAATACATTTACATATACACTATGTAATTAACTATACATTTATCAAAATCTATACAATAAAATACAACTTAGGATACCTTATTTCTTAGCTTATTTTCGGTGGTCCCCCGAACTATGATATTATAATCACTAAGCAAAATAATATTACGATAACTAGATTACATACAATTGAACATTTTATAATTATGTACATTTAAAATGAATAAATGAAACCTTATCATCGTTAAAATAATCTACATATAAGTATCATAGTAAGATACCGAGACCCAGCTAACTTTTTACGTATGTTTTTATTAATAATTATTAATTTAAAAGAATTCGCGTCTACTGGCTTTTGGCTGCATCGCCGAAGACCACCGCGGCGAGAAGCTATACAATTTATTGTCGTTGAAGACATACCCATCGAACGCAAGTCGAAAGCTGTCACTCAAAGAAATCTATGGGATTTTTCTACAATGTATCCCTAACAAAACGCAAAACTAGATTTATTGGCCAGTATCCAGAATATTGCTTAAGTAGCAAAACACATAGAAATGTGCTGTAACCATGCTATGAATTCAATCGTTTGTTAATAAGCCTTCGAAACGTATAAATAAAATACAGACGCATTATCCAAATAAAGACATTTAAAAAAACCGATTAATACTTACTTTTTAGGAATTTTGCGACGTGGAACCAAGAACGACACAACCGCACGGACGAGTACCGAAGGGCCTGCGAGTGGGGGGAAGCAGTTGACACGCGAAGATGCCAACTCGCTAAGTTCCGCGAAATCGGTGTTGTTTCAAAACACCTCGCTCTCCCCTAGTTCGTAAAGGCGCCGGCTCCTTGGCGTTCGGCTCCATTAATCAAATTGTAATATGTCCCCCCTCACCGCCCTTACCAAATAACACCATCACCACGGTGGATTAATATCGAAGGGTTCATTAAAAGTTAAAGAAAGAAAAAAGCATTATTTAACTCTGAGTATAACCACTTTTGTGACTCGTGTCTACTTATGAAATTTTTATGAGACTTTCCATTAAGATAATCTCTGAAATCATTGAGATTCTTTGAAGACATTTCTGTGCGTGCCATGTCTTCCTTAATAATAATAATAATAATATTAGGATAATTTATATAGCGCCGTTTTCGCGAATACTCACCTCAAGGGCGCTTGTTCTACTTCACCACTGTTATGTGTTATTGGATGACATTAAGGCATAGAGCATTGATATTCCTTTCATCACATGGGTTAAATTTTAATCATCAAAGCGGCGGTTTGGTAGTTTAAGAAACCATTATATAAAAGTAATTTGTATTAACCACTAATTTGTTGAAACATCTACATGTTTCGGTGCCATTGACATATTCATTAGGATACGTTAAAAATCGAAGCGTAGGAATTAACAAAATCAAAAAATAAATATATTGGAGATGAATAATTATTGAAGTACTAATGTGATATAATTTAAAAGGTAACTATTTAAACTAACTTTAACATTCAACAAAAGAATGGTAATTACTAAGTGCATTCCTTAATTGTATAATTAATGTTACCACAAAGTAAATTTTATAGTTATTGAAGATGTAATTATATTTATTCATTTCAAATGTTTATATTTTCAAAAGAGTTTGATGACTCGGTACATGTTGTGTCAGGAGAGTCTAAATAATTATTGTCGATTATCTATTTTATAATCACGATCTATGAAGCTTCAATCTCTTATGTCAATAGTACTGATGATATGGCCTCCTAAATTGACATCAAATATAGTAAACATTATATGACGTCTTAAATTATAAATTTCTTAGCAGTCAAGGAGTCAACAAACATTCTTAGTATCAATAAATAAACATGTTGATGTTCTCGTGCTCATCATTTGTGGGCCAATAATAAATTTACTAAACTAATAACGTTATTAAGATAAAGAAATTAAATCAACAAAAAAATATTTTACAGGTATTGTGAACTATTCAATCATTTTAATCCACCTACATACAATAACCAACCATTACGTATTATAGCTAGTTCCAATGTGAATATGGCGTGACTAAATGTCGGCTTGTGAATTTTTCATAAATAGCTACGATATATTTTCTTATCTTTGAATATAATTGAATATAATAAGAAATTTAAAAAAAATTCACGTTATATTTCAGGAAAATAATGATACATGATGATCACAATTCATTATTTGTATACTTATATCGCAACGCTTAAGGAAAAGTGACGGAATTAAAAATATACAATTTTACAGAATTTTTTGTGAATTTTAATGCGCACTCTATGTTTTTGTATAATGATTTCTGGTACGACTAATTTCAGTGGTCTATTATCTTTTTCGTATATGAACAATATTCTAAAGAGCTTCCATCTTGAAATTCTATCGAGAACTGCCCTTTATCTATAAAAGAAAATGTGCGTTATTCTCTAATACAATATTTCCTAGTCACTTCAAATTACATTTCGCACTTATTATCGCACCGTAAAGGACCACACTATTTTGAGATGTTTTTTGTAATAAAATCGCATTTTTTTAGTGTGTGTATTTGAATTTCGCCGCCTAGCGGCATACATAGAAAAAAGTAATGTTTTAATAAATTGTAAATAACCTTGACTTAAATGACTTCCTTACGGATATTTCAAAAAATATATAATATGTTTTATACGGACATAGGAGTGGAAAAAAGCGCACTTCAACTACTGAGTAATCCCACATTTTTTTTACAAATAAAGCTCCGTTTATATAGCCTCTTTGATTAGTAGTAATTTACGTTTACGCCGTCAATTATAAAACTTCGATAGCTGTGTATGTGGTTTGATCTTTTCTTATTGATTTAAAATTTAGTTCGATCCCAGTAGAAAATCTACGCCTTACCTTTGTTCAACTGGTGGGCCGCCTATCCCCATATAATAAATCCGCCGTTCGCCGTATTCCTTGCCTTTTTATCATTCAACTTGACGTTACCGAGATGTTTTAAGAAGTCAACCTTTTTCCGAGATGTCCAAAATGCGAGTCGTCAGGGGCGCCATAGATTTCTACTAGTTCAAAGATCTCAAACCAATAAAACCAAATGTGTAATGTATGTGTGTATTATGTGAACTAAACGCCTAAACAAAGTCACTCACTGAAGTAACTATTAATATAATCCCCCGTCCATTTACTTCTTAAATCATTTTACGGTACGCCGCACTAGATTTGCATAATTGCGGGCACTACTTGTGAACACGTGACGCGACACTTTTACGTTCAGGCGGTATTCGGAACCGTGATCCTCATCACAGGGAGAGTTTACCCGGTAGGAGTGATGGTCTGCAGTCGGATGGCTCACTGGACAAAGCACCCAAGATGGTCACCAGCGGGGAAATGTTGACCGCCTACAGTGTACAGCTGTCCCTTGTCCAAAAGCAGCAGACAGGATGCAGCACCAACAAGTCGGCTTTCTTTATCATGAGAACCATCTGGCTGCTGGAGAGACATGTTGGTCTGTAGAAACATACATCAAATGGGATCGTCTTTCCTTTTATACCCTTCCACGATGCGTTGGAGTAGTATAGTATGCGTCTTTGTCTTTGTACGTGGTTGTTTTTAGCCGTTCGACTGATATCGGTATTTTTCATCATAATTTCATCATAATTTCATCACAATTTTCATCATAATTCATCATTCCAACAAATCAGTGTACAGCTGTCCCTTGTACAAAAGCAGCAGACAGGATGCAGCACCAACAAGTCGGCTTTCTTTATCACGAGAACCATCTGGCTGCTGGAGAGACATGTTGGTCTGTAGAAACATACAGCAAATGGGATCGTCTTTCCTTTTATACCCTTCCACGATGCGTTGGAGTAGTATAGTATACGTCTTTGTCTTTGTACGTGGTTTTTTTTAGCCGTTCGACTGATATCGGTGTTTTTCATCATAATTCATCATTCCATCCGCATCATGTACAAAAAAGAAATTTCATTTATATGGAATTATTCTTGCCTCGGAAAAGGTTGTGATAAAGTCTATTCGGTTGGCCAGCTTCGTCGGTGGGCGCCGTGCGCAGATGCTTCTGTGGCCGAAACCGTCATTACGAGTTCCGCCTTGAACAACGAAGCCGTGTAAGACGATCCCGCTCTTGTGTGATAAGTCGGTCTTTTTGAAATATAGATGTGAAGCTTGAAGCAATACAAAGTTTTAATTGTGTTATTATTATACAGTTTGTAATATCTTTATAAATTACTAGGGATATTTCCCCGGTCTCGAGGAGCGGGCCGGCATTTTTGGTGTGGCGTCTGCCAGAACAGGTTGCGCGTGGGCGATGGATTGGTCCTATCCCTGGAGGAATAGGGTAGATAAATCTAGGCGCAAGGAGTTTCATCCCTCATCATGATGCACCAAGAAGAGGCTAGGAAAGAGCGTGACGGCTTCGGTGGCGAAGCAGTTCCACATCGTTTGATATTTCCTCTCATGGTAACAAAGAGCAGCCCTCTTGGGATGACCTTACAATTCTATCTACTTCCTCTGGGAGCAATACAGGGCTGCTTTCATATTCTAATGCATAGCGTCCTTACGAGATGCGAACTTTTAAGTGGAAACAAATTAATCGGTGCGCCGGTTTTAATATTAAACTTTGTTCCAAGCCGAAGGAAAATTTGCCCTGCTATGCGACGAAAGCTTTGCCATCGAGTATTTATATTATCATTTAAATAAGCTAGCTATCTAATCTTTCGCGTATCATGAAGACTGATTGGTCAAATTGGAGAGAAATTTACTCTCTTTAGAAAATAAGTAATAATTGTTGTAACTTTTTGTAGTTTATTTTTGCAACCGCCGCGTTAGGTTTTAAATGTATGTAGGTTTAAAATGTTACAAAGTGGCCATAAGCTGTGAATGGCTGAAATAATATATAATAATGGTTCTATATTCTAGTTAAATATTTTCAATTGTTCATTTCACTTTTATAGATTTGCACATTAGAAATTGTACGCTGTGGTACTTTATTGAAATTAAATTCAACCATGTTTTTGCTAAAATTCGATATTTTTTTTGTGTATTTCCACCCTTACACCAAGCAGATTATATAAATATATATAGATGATCATTATTCTCAATACTGGAGTAACCCGCAGAAGCGTACCGGCAACGACAAAGGCGACTCTGAAGGTGAAATTAAGTTTCTTTTTTTTTAACCGTTGTAATTGGGTTTTCTCGTCATAAGGACGAGAAAACTCCGTTGCAATATATATACAATTAAATTTGTATAGTTTTTATATAAAAATTAAATATTATAATTTTTCTTCTTTAACTTCTTATCTGACCATCACGCCATTTCCTTGCAAAGCCTCCTTGTTGAGCCTCTAACGTAGTCTTCGTCCATTATATGGTTTATACTTTGATCATTAGTACAGACGCCTTATATTTGTGATGCCTAACAAAATATACTTTTTTCCCATTCTTTGCTCACTCCACATAAGTTTCAAATACCCAAACCATCTCAGGTTAAGTACACGAATAAAGTTAATTAACCCGCCATTGGTGACGTCAAATTGACTTACATCGTTGGTGACCCCGGTCTCACGCACCGGGATTTACAATGGAAGACTTTTCAAAATATTTTATTTATTATTAATTTTTAGAAAACACAAAAATCAATACATTTAAATTAATTCAGTATCTTCAATTATTGGACGCTAGTAAATCACATAAAATAAACAAAATGTGGCATCCTGCCAACAAAAAATTAACAAAAATTTTATCTGAAAAATGACTATTCTTCAGTCAAACAGCTTCTGCAAGAAGGTACTACATGTTCGAGACATAAATATTTTTTGCACTTGTAGCAAGTTTATTTGGTCTTTCTATTTTTTTTTCATACACACTCGTAGCACTATTTTTTTGATGGACCAACCATCCCATGTATTCGAGGATCTATCTTCAAAATTTCTGATAGTTTTTGTCTCATTGACCGTGGCAAGTTCAACTGCATCTGTCGTTCTCTTATGTGAGGTTCAATCAATTTCATAGCCACATTCTTAATCAAGTGACGACGTTTAAGCTTTTACTTTTGGTTGTTAGCTGTATGTATCACTTGACTGTTTATGGCACTGACGATGCCGCCCTCGGTGTTATTATAGCTTTAAATTAAATCTTGCTTTTGAGTTTCGGCATCATCGGATGACATTGATGGTCCGACCTCATCATGTAGAAGAGGCTCGAGACACTTTCGTATGACACTCTGTAACAATGTTTGTAATTTGAAACATATATAGAATATTTTTGTGAAATATCGATAAAATCATGCAATAAACTTACATATCATAGGACAATGCAATAAAATAATAATGAAACTAAAGAAAGTAAGTAAAAAATGTATATAGCCCTGACAAAATGCTAATAATCAGTAATTATATAATACTATGACTATTTTACTTACGTAATCGGTGACGCCGGTCTCACACACCGAGTTGGCGCCAAAACTCCAGAGCACGCGTCCACTTCGACGTCGCGGAGTGAACTGACGGCGGGGTACGTGCAATTCGGCAGCTACTCGAAATCACGACAAAAATCAATGGCGAGGGGAAAAGTTATTCGAATTTTTGAAAATACCCGGTATCACAGACATGTACGTCAGTAAAGTCTCGTCTCGTAAAGATATTAGAGAATTTTCTAATTTAAGCGATTTTATGTGCAAAATAATACAAAAATACTAGGTGTTTTTTGAAGTATAATTTTTATAATGAAATAAAACATCGTGTAATGGCCGTAATATTGATTTTATCAGAAAGAAAATAATGGAATAAAAGAGAATTTTATTCCATTATTTTTCCATCCATTCCAGAGGCTGAGATTTCTAAGTTATATGTAATAACTTTGTCAACCAACTCCTGGAGGTTATATGGAATAAATTCATAAACTTGTGTCAGCAACGGCTGTGATTTGTGCATATGGAGGGAATTGAAATAGAAAGATCTCTCATCCTTTCTCCCATTTAGATCGTTACTCAGGATTCAATTCCAAATCCAATGGTTTTGTCCTCCAAATTTATATTATGCTAAAAGAAACACTGAAGCTATCTTGATTTTTGGTTTAGCACAAGTGAATACGATAAAACACAGACTTTATGATTGTATTTGTCTGGATAGCACTTTTATGAGATAGGAACGACAGAAAGAAAAATGATTTGTATACTACTGTTGCCATTGTTGAATGACTGTTCTGGCAAGAGGTGGTAATAATAACTTCAAGTAATTGAGAGAGCTCGAAAGCACTTGCTCTGTGGAAGAATGTCAATTTTTAGTATTGGTAAATGGATCCGCCTTGAAACAGAAGAAATAGAATTGGAGGTAGAATATATTGAAGTTAGTTTTTTGGCAATATTTTATAGAAAGATGTCGTCATATATTACTTTTTTAGCAGACTTAACTTAACTTGGCAACCTCTGTAACTGTAAGTAATAAATGAGTTTCCTGATTTGTCAAGCCTTCCACCGGATGTGAAATTCGACCAATCGGAAAGGTTTTTTTTATTTTTCTGATACTTTGAGTTTCTTGGCGCCATCTTGCTGTCGATATCCAATAGCTCGCTCTTGGTATAGGGCCTTTCCATTTAAGAAAGACAATCGAATCAAGTAGGTACCTGTGTGTAAGCTATGCGTACGACTCACATTATTTCTTTGTGTTGGTATTTATATCCGTACACACCAAGCAGCGAAACCATGTTCCTCTTAGGCATGCATGGCTTACACAAACTTATTTGATTGTTTTTTTTCAATGAAAATAACTCTATTTATTGATTTATTTGAAAGATTGAAGTAGTGATCTGACCGCTAGGTGTCAGGGTAAGTATTAAAAATGGGTCAATCTGAAGATTTTATGGTTATACATAACGTATTGTTACAGTATGCTTCCGTATTTCGGTTTCTACCTACTTACTACCTTATTAGGGAGAAAAGTTATTTCGTAGGGTTACATTTCTGCGTTCATCAACATTTAAGTACATTTTTGTATAATTTTTGTACAAAAAAGTAACCCACAAAAACCAAGTTTTTATTTTACTCCCTTTCTTTGTAAATTAAGTTTACCATCATGTAATTAAATAATTGATTGATTAAAAATGAAACATGTCTAGACAAATATCTATGTCAAAAATCTCTAAAAATATCTCTTTATTATTTGATTTCTTCCCAAAAAACCGAAGTGTGCTGTCATCTGTGAACCAATTGTCATAAATTTTCGAAATTCATAGTGAAGTACTTATTATACCTACCGACGGATAAATACAAATTTTAATATTCCGTGACGTTGTCAGGCCGACTTTCGTAGTAATCAAACTTTTGTAATGATTCCAATTTGAAAAAAGCATTAAAATATCTAAAAATCCAAAATTATACTATAATTATTAATACTTTTTAACGAAAATTTTATAGATCTTCTTGATCGTCGCTACGAGTCCGCTTGCAAAGTTTCAGCTCGATTGGATCACGGGAAAAGGGTTAAAAATTGATCCAAAGTTTTTTCACCCGGCAAGCCGGCAAGCAAGCAAGCAAGCAGACGCCACGAGTTAATATAAAGGGAGTAAAACATGCCAGTATTTTATCCTTCCCAAAGACTTCCATACACACTCCAGTACATCGTAGAGGTACATCGCACATCGCAGATGTGATCGGTACATCGTTCATCGTATCCCTGTAGAGCCCATACAGGTTATGTTATACCGTAATAATCTTGTGGCTCAGTGTCGGGGTCACCAATGTGGCTCTGGTCGGGGTCACCAATGTGGCAGGGGAGCAGGAGGATAGGATGTATTTGTTCTCTAATTTTTGCTTTACTTTAATTTAAGGGGTCACCACCAATCTTTAAATACTAGGGTATCTAAACATTGGAATATATATGTATAATTCGGGAAGCAGAGAATAAAAATAAGAATTTGGAATATACTTACAAGGTTTAATTTTGAATACACAGATTTTTAACAATACCTTTTTAATAAAAACTTAAGACTAGTTGTAAAACACTGGATGAACGGAGTCTACGAGGAGAGTGGTAGAAGTCGTGTCTCTCCCTCTATTTATAGCATTTGCGAATGTTTCCAGAATATTCTCCCAAAACAGTATAGGGCTGTGCTGTCTGCGGCTTCCGACATGATCGATATCTTTCGATGGGAATATCGAAAAATATCGATCCAAGCCTCAGCCTACAATCTTCAGTTGAAAATATGGCATTGCGGTGACACTATATTTGAAATACCGTAATAAAACGCAAAGGAAAAAATCGTGGAAAGTGTTAAAAGGAGTAGTTTTTGAAAAGAGAGTCACATCCAATAATAAAGATTTCGCCGTCCGTCCGTCCGTGTGTAACTTCCTAAAATATAAAACAATTTAATTCCATTTTTAATTAGTATGATTTCAAAATTGTTATAGTTTAATAAAAATTAAGACTATTAAGTGCGTCCATTACTATATCGCATTTGTCATTGGTATTAATCATTAATCAATATATATAATTTTTTACGTAACAATGTCTGTCACCAAAGCTACCAGATGGCACAATTAATGATGAGGTTTATAAAATGAGGTAAAAAAAAGATAATTAACACTAACGCTATTAGGTGGCTCAAATTAAATAAATTAAAATGGTTAATTCTCTATTTAATAATGTCCATCACTAACGTTACAATACACTACGCTACTCCAGATTGCGTTGTTCTGACAGCGTTAACTGACGGCCGAAATATATAATAAAAGTACGTCATTTTTGACTAGATATAACTAGTTAATTCGTTAAATCAATTGAGAATATAGCGTAAAGCCTTTTATAATTACTTGCGCATTAATGAACCTGTTCACTTAAAACTGCTAGCAATGGTTACTCCCTTATTTCAGAAAAATAATACTATTATGAGAGATGCTTTTCAGCACATCAAAGATATACTACAACATAATAATGCAATAGGGGTAAAATACGAATGCCATAAACCTCAAGCTTTCGGTAAAATTATTCCAGAAATATGTGATGCCTTGTTAAAAGTTCTGCGAAAAGATTACCTGCAGGTACCTAATAAAACAGCTTTTTTTAAAATCGTTTAATTTTTAATAGTTAAATCTTAAGACGAAAAATAGGAATCAAAAGAATAAAGATATATTTTAAAAATTATAAAAAATTAATTTATATGAATATTTTTTATTGCTATATTCTTATTGGCATCAGGCTCCAATTATTTTAGTTTTTGCAGAAATTTTGGGTCGATCGTGGTACTCTTTACTCTGTACGCGCCAAAAATACGGTACCAATTTATAAACTTTTATAAATTTTTAGATTACTTTACAACGCTTACGACTTGTCATTTAAAAAACACTGCACGCACTCTCTCCCCGACGCAGCTACGGCACAACTGAGAGCACCACACGCTCCGATTTGTACACCGCCTAGGCAAAAATTATAGAATTTCAATTCTTCTGCGGTCCCCTATACAGTAGGGTGTGTCACTTTGTATGGCGAAAAAAAAAGTTTTTTATTTTTAAACTTAATAGTTATCAAAAGTTGCATTGCATTTATAACTATTTAAAAATGCAAAAAAAGTTGCAATTCAAGTAGTATACTGTTTTCTTGCTTTTTCTTCACAGAATGTTTTATCAGATCAATTAATTAACTCGTTAATTTATATATATATATATATATATATAATATATATAGATATGATATATATTAATATATTTAAACAAAAATTTACTACAAATTTTAAGCTGAATTATTTTTTTTTTAAATTATAAAACATGCAAAATTTTCCAAAAAGAGTATTTTTAAAGACAGCAAAAGTTATTTTTTAGAATTAAACATTGGCATAATTTTCCTGGAATTCTGGCTGCAATAAAACCTTCTCTAACTATTAGGTCCTTACATATGAAATTGGCGTTTTGCCGTACTGGCAAATTTAATCTCAAATATCTTCTCTTTGGTTAGGAATTCCAAATCCAAATTTATACAGCTATTTACTCATGTATTTGTGTTTTAAAAATTATAATTCATTTGTTTTTTCCTCAATTGTTTTTTTCTTTGCGTCACTCAGTTTACAAAATGAAAAACTTGAAATATCGCGTTATTTACGAGTACGAGTTCCACCGTGGCACCAGTGCTGCAGAAACGGCTCGAAGGATTAATGATGTGTATGGCGACGGTGCCGCAAAAGAAAACACAGTGCGTTTTTGGTTCCAACGTTTTCGTTCTGGAAATTTCGACCTGCAGAACAAGCCCCGTGGACGGCCGGAGACCAAAGTTGATAATGAAGAATTGAAGGCTATTGTGGAAGCGGATCCATCGCAAACCACATCCGAGTTAGCTGCAGGCTGCGGTGTTAGTGATAAAACTGTTTTAATCCACTTGAAGCAAATTGGTAAGGTGAAAAAGCTTGAAAGGTGGGTACCTCACGAATTGAGTGAAGCAAAATCAACAAACGCGCGGTCGACTGCTGCGTTGCATTACTCAACCGGCACAATAATGAAGGGATTTTAAATCGAATCATTACCTGTGATGAAAAGTGGATCCTGTACGATAATCGGAAGCGCTCATCGCAATGGCTGAACCCTGCCGAACCAGCCAAACCATGCCCCAAGCGAAAATTGACTCCAAAAAAGTTACTTGTGAGCGTTTGGTGGACTAGTGCTGGTGTCGTTCACTACAGCTTTCTTAAATCTGGCCAGACGATTACGGCAGATGTCTATTGTCAGCAACTGCAAACCATGATGGAAAAGCTAGCTGCTAAACAACCGAGGCTGGTTAATCGCTCTAGGCCACTGCTGCTTCATGATAACGCTAGACCACACACTGCACAACAGACGGCTACCAAATTAGAGGAGCTTCAATTGGAATGTCTAAGACATCCACCGTACTCTCCGGACCTTGCTCCAACAGATTACCATTTTTTTCGAAATTTGGATAACTTCTTACAAAGGAAAAAATTCAACTCCGATGGGGCAGTCCAAACCGCCTTCAAAGATTTTATTGATTCCCGTCCGAATGGTTTTTTTAGTAAAGGGATCGATGAACTACCTATGAAATGGCAAAAGTGCATAGATAGCAATGGTACATACTTTGATTAAATAAATATATTATAATAAAAATAAATCGGCTTTATGTTCCTCCCATACTAAACGCCAATTTCATATTTAAGGACCTAATATTTACATTACGACAGAACCTGCAGCTACAGTCATCAATTTAAGGCATCCACACATTTCGCTGCCACACACAGTCAGTAGATTTCTTTCTACTGACTGTGTGTGGCAGGGACATGGGAAAATCGAATATTCGGACATTTCGTTCGACGAAAACTGTCCTCAGCTCTTTTACTTTACTCTACTTTATAAGTACATAGCTCAAAGCGGTAGTTCAGTCAGTATAAGTTTCTCATCCTGCCAGGAAATCATGTCGTAATAATGATCGCTCTCAAAATTGATTTGTGATATCATAAAAGATCTCGACAATGATTTTTGTGAGGCACGAGCTTTCAAAATTCTCGTGTACGCTATTCTATTACAATTTTGTTGTCATTTGTCAACATTTGATGCCTTCCTGATATCACTCAGTGTAGCCGAAGCAATAGCAGCCTCTGCTCTGTGCGATACGCCATAACGATCACATACTTCAGCCAACTTTTCGAATTTTTTTGTATTTTCTCAATTTTCTCTTCGTTTAACTATGTTTCTTAAGCCTATGAATCTGAAGGTCCTTTAGTCTTTAAGAAATGGGTGGTCTTTAATCGGAATAATTTTATTTTTTTCCACATTTACAAGAATAATAATTTTTGCATTTGCACGCAGCAATGTCAAAAAGCATTGTTGATTTAGTTACAAAGTTTTCTAATTTATCTAAATACGCTTGACTTTTTGGTTTTTGTGTAATTTTATGTCTTCGTCTTGTATTTCGCCAATTGCTGGTCTGTGAATGATTTTAAGTGTTTCGATTTCTGTAATGCTTTCGATGTTTAATTGTTGTTTTATATGGTATACAGTTTCAGTTGGTGTCCGGTATTTCAGATCACAGACCATTTTTAGTATTTTGTTTTGCTGTCGTTGGAGTCCGTTTAGGTTAGTTTTATTTCCGGTTCCCCAGAAGAGTATCAAATATCCTATTCTACTCTTGACGTATGCCTGGTACATCAGAATTTTTACGGTCTTTGGTGTGATTTCGTGTATTTTGTGGAATAGGCTGGTCAGTTTTGTCAGTGAGTCAATTACTTTGTCTATTTGAAAGGTCCACTTGAGATGTCTGTCTATGTTGAGTCCTAAGTATTTAATATTTTCTAGTTCAGTGAGTGTTTCGTTATGTATTTTTATGTCCATTTTATGCGTTTTTCGTTTGGCCTCAAAGTTAATGTAGTTACAATTTTGGGCATTTAAGGTTAGAATATTTCTTTTTATCCATTCAGTTAATATGTCTATGTCTTTGTTGATTTGTTTTGTGGTTTCTATGTCATTATTTTTTTCGTAAAATATTCCGAGGTCGTCTGCATAAAGTATTATTTTGCCTCTGATATTTAGCTGCACTAGGTCATTTATATATATTATATAGAGTAATGGTCCTAGGATTGATCCCTGTAGGATATAGCTGACATTAATATATGTACTTGTGGTTTCGTGTAGTGTGGTGTATTGCTTTGTCTTTTAGGTAGCTGTCGAAAATATGTAGGACGTTGCCAGTGATTCCGATTTTCGATAATTTGTTGACTAGGGTAGTCAGATGTATCGTGTCAAATGCTTTTTTAAAATCTAAAAAGAGTCCGTTCACGCTTTTCCCTTCGTCAATTTTTGTCTGTAAGTAATTTAATAAATTTATCATTGCTGTTGTGATTCCCTTTTTTTCTTGAAAGCCGTGCTGTGTTTTCGTCAGTATGTTGAGTTTATTCAAGAGTTCGAGTAGTCTTTTGTGTATTACTTTTTCGCCTAAGCGCACTTTGCGTTCTTTCTGAACAGTGAACGAAAGTGAACCTGAGATAAACCTGGCTAACCTGATGAATATTACTAATCAATATTCTTCTTAATATTTTTAATAAATGTCGAAATTAAGATAATCGATATTCCTCACTGTTATTCTCAATTTTTCTGGTCGCCACGGCACCACGGTGACGAAACCGAGATTACCAAAACAGGGCGGCGAATGAACTGTGACTGAACTACGTACATTCAGTATATTGAAGATTCTAAGTAAATATAAAGCTCGTATTTCTAATAAACGTGGCTAAATACTTTTCCTGATCGCAAACACACTGAACTGGAATCGCGTATCATAAATAGCTAATATAACTAGAAACATGTCTGCGTAAGTAAAATATCGGATTTATTTTATTAAGAGATTGGAAGAATTATTGTTCCCTACAGACGTGACACCTTCGTAATGTCTTCTATCGAAATTAACTAAGTATCAGATCATAGTATGTTCACGTAAATACCATTATAGCCGCTGGTACTACGTAGATAGATTGACAAAACATCTACAACGTAGATGTTTTGACTTAACCTACCAAAATATATATCTATATTTAATTACGCTATTTACATCGAAGCACTGGCTCGGGATCGTTAGTCTAGGTCCCAAGTTGTGGCGTGTTTTAACCCTGATTCTTTTAGAAAACGTGCCGTTAATTCATCGGTTTTAATTATACGAGACATAGTGAATCACACTGTATAATTTAATTCAAACGAAAACAAACTAAATCTATATGGAAAACATAATAGTATTCATGATTAGTAACAGAACCACAGTAGTATATTTCTCGTAAGAAAACTTTCATAACAAATTTACGAAACTAACAAGCTACACTTTCTTTTGTGACACACCACTCAAATGTCATTCAATTCATAGGTAATTCACAATTTCACGTAATTCACAATTTCACAATATCTGATTTGCTTGGTCGCGTCAGGTCTTTCACCGAAACCTTCTATTCTTGTAACTTTCGTGAATTTTCTTTTAAACCTTTCCTAATTTATTCGTTCAAGATGCGAACTACGAGTATCGTAGCGATCTTTTCTTAATTCTATGAAAAGATCGCTATGATAAGATGAACAGATGGTAGAGTGAAAACTTAATTAATTACTTAATAACGATAAATATGAATTCGCATCGTTTACGAATGAGACTTTCATCTAGTATTTTTATTTTAATCCTGTTCGCTTCATTTCATTGCTTTATTCACCGGATCTTTTCAGCGTGAAGCAACATCTTATTTTGCTTATTTTGCTTAACAAAGGTTCGATTCGAACGGTATAGGGGGATGGGAATGGGTAAAAGAGGAGGAGGAAAATTCGCCTTTGTTACCCGCCGGATCCTAAAAAATGAGTTTCCAAATTTTGAGTCCGATCGGTCGAACGGTACAGATTTGCATTCAAAATATATCAGGGGGGAAGACGGGTAAAAGAATAGGGGTGAAATGTTCCCTATATTACCCACCGGGTCCTAAAGCATAAGTATGCAGAAATTGAATCCAATCGGATTAACGGTGTAGATTTGTATAGAGAACATACATTGACAGACATTGAGTTTTATAGGTATAGATAGATGTATGGAGCAGATATTTTTTCAAATGTTTCAATCTTTTTCTTTGTAAAATATTTTCATGCATGTTAAGCTTCAATTCAAACAAATAAATAAATAATTCAATTCAATTCAATTTTTATTTATAACATAATATGTACATTACAAACTTTATGTTTAATGCATACATATTATGAATTTATATCTAAAAATATACATATACACATATATATACATACATACACATATACATACATATATACACACACATATACATTAGGGTGTCCCGTCCATGTATGAGAAAAAAAAATTTTGAGCTACACAATTGCAAGATGTATCAAAATTTGCGTAATTTTACACAGATTGCGAAAAAGGTAAAAAAAAAAAATTTGTCGGTCATCTTGAGGATTCTACCGAGCTTTGAAGTTTTGTAAATTTTAAGCTTTTTATAGAATTAAACCATTTGCCTAAAATAATTTAAAAAAATCAAGTTTAAATGGTATTTTAGTATTGAAATTAATGAAACAATGCACAACAAAATAAAATAAACAAAATATAGATTATAATCAATGACAAAAACTAAAAATTTTAACTTATTTTTGTGTCCAAAATTTGGCATTTCAGTTCAAGATCGCATCCTGGTTCTAAGAAAACCATCTCTAGAAGTAAGTTACACTTTGTGAGTGTCCATCAAAGTAAATTCTTTTTATAAGTATATATATACCTCCAATATATTTTGAAGCTTCCGGGCTTTAGATATATATCTGTAGATCTTATTTTTATCAGAGTTAAATCTTCAGTAGAAACCAAGCCAACGTCAGTGAAAACCGCAGCAGAAACAGCAGCGGCAGATCGCGTCGGTAAACCGTATCTATCACAGACTTTGGCAACTGTTGGCAACAGTTCGTCGTTGAAGTCGATGCTGTCTCTGTCGAAGGCGTGTTTGTCGGGATGCCTCTGTTATCGGATACGTTTCTGGAAAAGATTCACGCACTGAATCTTCATCACAATTTGCTGAGACAGAATCGGTTTCTTGAGTAGAACACGACTTTTTGTTACCCTTATTGACTTTTCAATTTATCTCTGCTGTCGTTTCATTAATCTAGCCGTTTCTTTCTTATCAAAACCGCTTATAACCATTTTCCCATCATTTATTTGATCCAAAAAAAACTTCTCTCATTGATGTAAACGTTCTTGGGTTTTAAACACGAACAAGATTCAAATGAAGTACGTTTACAATCAGAAACGTCAAAAAGGTTTCTCAGATGACTGTAAAAAACGTTTCAGTTTATATTCAAAACTATAATTTCGTTTGTTTTTGGGGTATATTTTTAAATTGAGATACTTTTCGAAATTGGATTTCACTAATTAAATAACTCGTTCCTTAGTTTCAATTGGAATCGAATTTTTGTGTCCATATATTGTTGATCTCTTCGGAAACAATCACATATATTAGGTCCTTACATATGAAATTGGCGTTTTGCCGTACTGGCAAATTTGATCTCAAATATCTTCTCTTTGGTTAGGAATTCAAAATCCAAATATATACAGCTATTTACTCATGTATTTGTGTTTTGAAAATTATAATTCATTTGTTTTTTCCTCAATTGTTTTTTTCTTTGCGTCACTCAGTTTACAAAATGAAAAACTTGAAATATCGCGTTATTTACGAGTACGAGTTCCACCGTGGCACCAGTGCTGCAGAAACGGCTCGAAGGATTAATGATGTGTATGGCGACGGTGCCGCAAAAGAAAACACAGTGCGTTTTTGGTTCCAACGTTTTCGTTCTGGAAATTTCGACCTGCAGAACAAGCCCCGTGGACGGCCGGAGACCAAAGTTGATAATGAAGAATTGAAGGCTATTGTGGAAGCGGATCCATCGCAAACAACATCCGAGTTAGCTGCAGGCTGCGGTGTTAGTGATAAAACTGTTTTAATCCACTTGAAGCAAATTGGTAAGGTGAAAAAGCTTGAAAGGTGGGTACCTCACGAATTGAGTGAAGCAAATCAACAAACGCGCGTTGACTGCTGCGTTGCATTACTCAACCGGCACAATAATGAAGGGATTTTAAATCGAATCATTACCTGTGATGAAAAGTGGATCCTGTACGATAATCGGAAGCGCTCATCGCAATGGCTGAACCCTGCCGAACCAGCCAAACCATGCTCCAAGCGAAAATTGACTCCAAAAAAGTTACTTGTGAGCGTTTGGTGGACTAGTGCTGGTGTCGTTCACTACAGCTTTCTTAAATCTGGCCAGACGATTACGGCAGATGTCTATTGTCAGCAACTGCAAACCATGATGGAAAAGCTAGCTGCTAAACAACCGAGGCTGGTTAATCGCTCTAGGCCACTGCTGCTTCATGATAACGCTAGACCACACACTGCACAACAGACGGCTACCAAATTAGAGGAGCTTCAATTGGAATGTCTAAGACATCCACCGTACTCTCCGGACCTTGCCCCAACAGATTACCATTTTTTTCGAAATTTGGATAACTTCTTCCAAAGGAAAAAATTCAACTCCGATGGGGCAGTCCAAACCGCCTTCAAAGATTTTATTGATTCCCGTCCGAATGGTTTTTTTAGTAAAAGGATCGATGAACTACCTATGAGATGGCAAAAGTGCATAGATAGCAATGGTACATACTTTGATTAAATAAATATATTATAATAAAAAAAAATCGGCTTTATGTTCCTCCCATACTAAACGCCAATTTCATATGTAAGGACCTAATATATCTGATTTTGATGGATCTTTTCCATTTTACTTCAATTTCGATGTTGACAAACAAAATAAATTAAATGACGTCTCTTATAGTTGGTAGCTACTGATTGTCAAGTTCTTTGTATGGTCCGAACATAGCATAAGTAGTCTGACTACGCCTCAAAATTCTTATTTAAAAATCACAAAATTCGCTTTTAACATTATAACAATCGCAGTGGTACTTTTATGGTATAAAAATTATTTTGGCTACGAAGAAAACACTCGCGAGTCAAGTCAAGAAAGTCCTCAAAACAAGATCAAACTTGAGGGTTTTTGCAGGTTGAAACCTAACAAATTCGAAGTCACTGGTAACGTGTTGTTGTATGAAAATCGAAATGTCACGTATGATTTACACCTAAATAGAATAAAAAGTAAATATTTTTTTGTATTTAGTTCAGGAACCAAAATTGAGAATAGTGAAATATCACCAAAAAAATGACAATTTTTCAAAAATTGTAGATCGGTAGAACCCTAAAGATATAATTTTATTTTATTATAAAAATTATTTTGGTAATCTTCGCTCAATTACGCAAGTTTTGAGAGGTCTTGTGTTAAGGTAAGTCAAAAAATATTTTATCGGGACAACCTAATATACATATTGTATATTAAAATAACAATTTATTATTAACCAATTAAAAGTGACCTGTACAATCTGGTCAGAGGTGTAGGAGAATCCTGCTTCGGAAAATCCCTTCAGACACATGGAATATATTAATATCCAAAGCGATCTTGTTCAGCATAGCTGTAGCTTTTCCAACAGGCATAACCATCGGCAGGTTGGTCCTGTATATTGGAATGTGAAACAATCTATGCTGACGATGTCTAAGGTAATTATCAGGAACATACAAACCAATGCTCTGCATAATTTCAGTATTGTCGATCATACCGCGCAACAATCGATAAAAATGTGTAATCAAATACACATTCCTTCTAGTCTCTAAACTATTGTAGCCAAGCTTACCCTGGAGAAACTCGGTTGGGTAAAGCCAAGGATAATGCCCATACTCTCTCATGTAGAGATATCTCAGAAACTTCTTTTGGACTTTCTCCACCATAAGAGAGTACTTGCTCTCATGTGGCCCCCAGATCATCGAGCCACTCTCGAGTATACTCCGCATCAAGGAGTTGTAAAGAGTTCTCAGTACGCGGGTATTCTCGAAAACCCTGGCAGTACGCAGAACAAATCCTAACATTCTTAAAGCATTACCACTGATCGTCTCTATGTGATCGTGAAATGTCAGGTTGCATACAAATTTTTTTTTTTTTTCCTGATGAAGAAGCCATTGGCTTTGAAACATGTTGATTTTTTTCAATAAATAAGTGGTTTAAACAAAGTTAATTTATATTAATTATAATTATGTTACCACAAAATAAATTTGCTACAGTTGAAGAAGAAAATACTTATTAAATTGGGCGTATACTTTCTTAGTTTTGATTTTTAAAATATTAATATGCCCAAATAAGCTAATGCGACTTCTCATTGGTCCAGTTTACACGTATTTGAGTTACTTGTTTCTGTGTTAGTAGGCTATTTTTAGAACGATGAGTCTTTATCTTATTGCGTCGTATTTTGAACAAAAAATGCGGATTGAAAATATTTAATTTCTTGCGCGTTGATTTGAGCGCTAAATTCATAGTAGTGAAATATTAAATATTTTTTTTAATATACCTACATGATATAGCATATAGGGGATGAAAATCTTAAAATATTTATCTAGTGATTAAAATCGATGAATGATGACTTAAAAATGAATAAATGTAAATATCAATAAATATATGGTATCAACCACAAACACTTAATATCAAATAATATCAACAAAAAAAAACAAAATAATCTACAAACACTGCAATATCAAATTTTTGCACCTCTTAATAGGCAGACCGTAATTAAAAAAAAAAATAATTGATCAATCTTAAAATTTTATAATTTTTGTGTTCGTCTATGAATATTTTTTAAATTTTTTACAACTGTGTTCTTCAAAAGAATGTATCAACGTTGGTCGAATAATAAAAAAATATCCAAACTATTCAGGCAGCGTTATGCATATAATAGATTTTTTGCATATAACAGATTTTTACTTCGCAATAATTCCGAAATGCAATTTCGAGTCTTTTGTCTCTGCGAATTGTATTTACATACAAACAAGATTTTCCTGCAAAATTTTATTTTTTGAAACTCCGCTTTCCAGAACCAGTTTCCGTTCATTGTACGCACACAAAATAATTTCTAACTGTTTCTCTGTTACAGGTACGGGTTCATCAGAGAAGTCCACCAGAAATACAAGGTAATACTTTTAACTAATTCATATAAATATTTTCAAATTGAAGAAAACACATTTTTTCTAGAAACATTCCTATTCATTTTTCAATAAGAATTTTATTTTTGATGGGGAATAATTTATGGGCATGTATAATTTTCAATCTTAAATAATTTAACCCATAAAAACAAAGTTGTCATTATAAATTCTTTATACGCATTTTTCATTTGATGTCATTCAAACTTATTCAAACTTATTCTATGTATAGGATGGATGCTTCTAGAAATGACTAATAAAAACAAGGTGTCAGGTCAAGTCAAAATGCTCAAATAATAAGTCCTATGAAAAGTTCTACCTGTGCAAAAAGACTGTCTGCAATAAATGCACAGGTAATTATTATTATTTATGCGTTAATTTCTCTACATATAATGTTAACTAGTTTATAAATATTTGGTAATTTATTACAGTTACAATTACTATGCGAGTAGCGATGATTTTGATACTAAACCAAAAAACATTAATATAATAAGTTTTTTTTATTCATTTTTTTTGGTCTTGTCTTACACCTCGACTACCTAGCTAGTAAAGTATAACATTAGACATTTAATTCATAATTTGTTACGTATTTGTTTTTCAGACAATAAGGATTTGATTTAAGTTAATTAATAAACGGGTTATAAATACATTTTTTTATATTTTTTATTTATATTTATGTTATCATAAATTTATGTAACACATTTTTTATAAGCTTATAACGCTCCACTTGGTGAAACCTGTTCTGGGGAAGTTATAATTAACAAATCACTGTAATAACAATATAAAAGAAAAATCTATACACATATAGCAATTCTATATAATAATTATATGTATATATATATTATATATATATATAATATTAGGTATATATATAATATAAAATATTTATATAAAATAAAAGTAGTTTTAATCATAACTTTCATGCTTATACCAATATCTTTATAATAAATAGAATGGGACAAATATGTCCCCGACGGCGGTTCTAGGGGGGTCTTAATCTAGCGCTTCCATGTTCCTTAAGCACCATGTTTAATTGCAAATGAGAAAGAGTAAAAATTTGGTTTTTGAGGAGGGCCCAGCGGGAGGGGGATAGCAAGGGAGGTAAAATAAAATAAAAATCAGGAAGTCAAAGGGGGTTTCGGGAAAATTTTTCATTTTCAGGATCGGACGAAAACTCGCAAAGTTATTTATTTATTTATTATTAACGTTGCATAGAGGTTTTTCGGATTAAAATGAAAAAAGCTGAAATTTGACTCAATTCTGAGGAGGAGAGACGTCCAGCGTTGAATGTATTTCCCATAGACATCGGCGGGCTGCGTCCGCCTGCGGAACTTGAAATTTGTGGAATCGAGCTCCCGGTCGACGAGTTTTTCTCGCGAAAAACGAAAACAACCACAATAATCGTGCATACCGACAAAGTTGTCAAAATGCGTTATCATTGACGTCGAGTCGACGTCCAAAATTTCAGTTCGATTGTATGACGGGAAATTTGTTAATTTTGACTATCAAGACATTTCCATACACGCGTATATACATACGGCGGCGAAACTAGTATAAAGAAATTAAAAATAATATCCGAATGCATTTTGTTTCAAAAAATGTTTTTATTTTTTTAGTTTGCTTTAATCAATTAACCCTCTCGTAAGTTTTCACATTTTGTGTATTAATATAAAATAAGTGATTAGTAAGTAATGTTTCGTGAGCCTTTAATTTATTGTTTGTTATTTTGTAAAATAAATGGCTAGTTTACTTTACCAATATTTCGATCAGTTTTAATAATTATATAGCAGTTTCAAATCGAAATTTATGTTGGTGAAAATAATGAAATTGTTGGAACCTGCTTAAGTCGACATTTTTTTGGAGACGTTCAAGTAAGGTTCTTATTACGTCGTTCTAACTTTAAATTTACATTTTGATGCATATAGAAATAGTCCTTCGATATTTGATATCTCTCCCTGGTCATTTATTCTTGATAATCTTAAACGATTGCCAAAGTCAGGGGAACCTAACAAGGCACAGTAATAAGTAAAAAGAAGAAGTGAAAATCATATATAATTAAAAAGATTACTGCTTACATATCATTTAAAAAATACATGTATAGGTTTCTTTGTCTATATCTTACTTATTTAATGTTATGTCTTACACTAACGATTTCATTAATAATAGATATATACATATATGACAATGCCCCCACTTTTAAACACGAGAATAAATTCTCATTTAAAAGTGGGTAAGCGTGTAATATAAATTTGTATTAATTATATTATATTGAATACACTCTTAAGTATGTACATTTACTAAATAAATGTAATAAAAAAAAAATGATAGCTATCATTACCAACGTTGACATCTATGTATGTCAAGAGAATTACTAAATTTCCACCAGAGATGGTTATAGCATAGAAACTTCGAATATTTGAAAGACGACAGATGAAGAACATGTATACAAGTTGAAAAAATGTTATAATGTGTTGATGTTCTAACGGTGGACGTTGCATATTTCATTGTGAAATGTGATCAGTTAAGCTACATAGCTCGTACAGTTTATAAGCCCTGTGGCTCAATAACACCCAATAAAGACTTACGCGTTTTCCATATAAATGGCTTCGTTTCTGTGAGACTTCTATAATTTATCTTAATTAATAATTTATGTAACATATTAAATAATCATTCGCTTCGAAATAAAGTTATTAAAAGCTGTCAGAAATTTGAAAAATAATTTAAATAATCGCTTACGTTACTACGCAATTATAAACAGACTTACGTAACTAACCCATTTGCTAAAAGAGGTGTTAGGTATAAATCAATTTGGATTACTCCGTACAAGGTTTCTAAATTAGTTAGATATAGAACTCTAACAGATTAAGCTGATTAAAATATTTAATAATTTACAATAAACGCTTTCAAAGCAATGCCTTTACAAAAAAAATAGAGCATGTCTGTAAACAATCTTATAACTAAAAAAAAAGGATAATATATATGTTTGCACTGATATTGTAGATCGAAGCAAACAAAATAAATGAATCGGTTGTCATGTTGAAAATATTTATTTGTTATCCTAAGCGATTAATGATTAGAAGATATCTACATAAGAAAAACAAAAGACATTATGTCTGGACAAGTTCTTATTTTAAATAATCAATAAAATTAAAGTTAGCAACGAAGTTTATAAAAAACATCGACGTAATCAAAAATCAACCACCATACAGACGTTTCAGTTTTGCAAAACGAGATATTAGTATTCACAGCACAGCCGTCTAAACACTCGAGGCATCTCTGTGGACCAGGGATGAAGAGCTGGGGAGTGGGGAGACCCCGTCGCGCAGTTTTTCAGTTTGTTTTACTTACGATAATAATACAAGATATTTTGTCGCCTCGCGTTCTTTTGAAACGTCACTGAACGCTGACAGGATCAGTCCACATCAGTGGCTCCCAGTCTGTGAGACATTGTTTCTTTCAGTAAAAATCAGACTGAGTGGACTAGGTATACATAATCTAAAATTTAAATTACGTATATGGGAGACAAATGAAACACTTGAAATTAGTAAAAGTTTTCTTCAATCACCAAAGTCACCGGACATGAATTAAATTCGAGCGCTGTTCTTTAATTTACACAATTATGCGTGTAATTATAATAATCACTTACTTTAATAAACGCTTTATCAATTGTTAAAAATTCGTTAGATCATAAAACACCCAAGGATGGTAAATTAAATAGATTTATTCTGACCTCACCGGGTATCGAATCCGAAACCCTCGATGTGAGAAGCCAATGCTACGCCCACTAAGCTACAAGTGCCGCAATTTTATAAAACGCCTCTTAGTTAAACGTAAAAAGCTTTCTAATTACTTACTAAAATTATTTTATTCATTTGAGAAGTTCATTTAATATTCATATATATCGTACATCAAATCGTACACGTTGACACTATTTATAAAAAGGATGATGAAGGAGTAAATAATTATTATTCGGTATTAAATTATCCCCGACCTCGCGATTTGTCTAGAATCTACAAACGGCACGTAGTAGACCAAATTGTGGTGCTGCAATAATTTATTATTACAATAATAGGAGATGGCAAGCCGCTGCACCGGGCGCATCATCCCGCAGTATAATGCAGTCACCGCATGTCTGCTAGAGCGTGGAATTAATTCGGTCAGGATTACATTTGAACAACGCAGCGCCGTCAAATCTAAAGGCGCGTCACGCGTCACATCGGGTCAGGACGTTTGCGCCGCGCCGGTCCAGATGGTGATTGAGGTCGAAAATCGATGCGCTGCAGATAAACCCACTCGGAAAATAATTTATCATTAGGAATTTTCAAAAATGCGGGTCAACGGTAAAAATATATGGCACATTTTGATTGACGAAAAGATTTATTTATTTATTTATTTATTTAGAAAACTGATTTAATTAACTAATACTAATATAGCAAAATAACATTATTGTGATTACATACTGTTTGAAAAACCAATGACGCATTTTACCGAAATGATTTTTTGAAATATATATTTATGAAATAATAATAATTATAATATTGGATTATTTATATAGCGCCATTTTTGTGAAAATTTCACCTCAAGGGCGCTTTACACACAAAAAACTCTTACATACTAAAATCATAGAATCACAAAATGAAAAAGAAAAGAGAAAGAAAAACAGTTCAAAACATAAAATAGTAAAAAAAAAACAACGTTAAAAACAACAATATTAAAAAGGTTCTGGGAAAGATTTTGTAAACAAGTGCGTTTTAAGTCTTTTCTTAAATAAAGTCTCTGAATCCGTGTTTCTTATCAGGGAGGGCAAAGAGTTCCACGCTTTGGGGCCCGCCACCGCAAATGCCCGTTCGCTGAACCTAGTTTTCTGGAACTGACTTGCCGGTTCCACAATCCTTCCCACCGCTGAAGTAGACGCTGACCTAAGAGTTTGACGTCTCCCATTTATGTTGTCTGGAATACAGAGCTCCTGAAGATACAGAGGCGCCATGTTATGAGTTGCCTTGTACATCAACCAACACAGTTTGAACTCTACTCTTTCAGGAAAACGAAGCCAGTGCAATTCTCGCAGAAGGGATGTTATGTGCGAGAATTTTGACGTTCCATATATGATCCGTGCTGCAGCGTTTAGAACAGATTGTAGTCTATCGAGCTGAAACATCGGTAGGCCAGCGTAGATACCATTGCAGTAGTCCACACGTGATACAACAAATGCATTAATGAGTAAACGGGCTGCCTCAGAGGGAAGATGTCTGCGAATACTTTTAATCTGTCTCAGTTGATAAAAACATACACATTGTACATTGATTACACATTAAATATTTATAATTGATGTATACATACAATTTATGTATCGAACGAAATACCCAGCACCGTGTCCGTGTTATTAAATGTTTATTTTATTTTATTTATTCGTGGGAAACTAATAGTACATATGAAAATCAGATTACACATGATTATTAAATAGTATAGAGACCATCTTACAAGTTTACACAGAATTAACTTGTAATGTATTAACATATAGCAACGATAACTTCAGTTATAAGAAGAAAAAAAAGTGAAATTTTTAACACCTGTCTCGAGGAAGGTTCGTAATAAACTTTGCTAAGAAGTTTGTTCATGGATGATATGATTGAAATAAAGCGAGCCAATCATAGTTCGGAAAATTGTACCGCATGCGACGTCATAGCGAAATGAGAACGAGCGAGCATTAAGACCAGATTAAATAAATACGTCATAAAGAAGATAGAACAGTACTTTTCAGTCCTTGTGTACTATTAAGCCAGAAGATGAAAAGATTTGCTTTGGATAACCTGTCGCCACCGTATAATGGAAATAATGCTAGAAGCAATCTCGGTAAAGGCTCTCGGTCCGTCAAGTTGGTCAGACATATTGGTTTTTGAATGTTTTAGAACTGCTTGGTCTTGTATTGATCGGGACAAATCCAGCATAGCTTAGTCAGTTCCGGACGTCTTAAGATGTGTGGAAAATATAGCTTACAGCACATTGTTGAGAAACAACTGAACGATTATTAATACCAGTTTAAAATACAATATTTTTTAATAAATATAGAATAGAATATTCAAAATAATTTATAGGTATGGTACAAATAAGCTAATCGATTCTTTAGTGAAGGGGTTTGGGTTCCAATAGAAGAATGTCCTTCCTCGCAGGCACATTTATACCGCAGTTAAAGTATTTATTCTCGCATAATTAAATCCCACAGTAAGCAAAGCGCACTTCTTTTTAAAAGACGTTATTTAAAAAAAAATTATAACTTTATTTCCAAACCGAATTTTAAGGAAAAAAAAATATTGTAATAAAGTGCAATTTATTTACTAAGACATGTTACTTGTTCTATTTAGTTTGACCTATTTATATATTTTTTTAGTTCTCAAATTCGTAGTAATTTTTTTAAACAAATCAAGGGCCACTCATGGCACCAGGTTTAGAAAAATACGTTAATTCATCTATATCTACGTATAACTATATCTATATATAAAGAGGTAAAGTTTGTAAGTTTGGATGTAGGAGGTAAAATCTCCGAAACCACTCATCCGATTTCAAAAAGTATTTTACAAGTACATATTTAGAATGGATTTTTAGGGTGGTTATAGGCTATATATTATTTCGTTAAAACATAAGAGCTTTTCGTGGTGACCTATTTTACAACTAAAGTCGACGAAAAATGGTCGAACGATGCGTTTTACGCTGCCTTAACGGTAAAAGTATCGGTAACGGTATATGTTAAGCTTAATACACAAATTGATAAAATATGAATAAAATATATTTTTAAAATTAATTTTAATCTGTCGGGGGTAATTTAAATATGTAATGTAAAATTCTCATCAAAATAAATTTGCTTATCGTCAGGAAAATTTTATGTAGATAAGAATTGCCAGTCACATAACATTGTTTGGACGAGTAGTTTAGATTATATTGATTTTTCGCCTTTACTCTTATAGTCTCAAACTGAAATCCACGCGGGCAAAGCTGCAGGCATAGCTAGTATCTTTATATTTTGGTAACCTGTGGTATCGTATGAAATAAAAAAATTTAATATTCGTAACCAACAAACACAATTTTTCTTTATGATTATTTTTTAAATTTAAAATTTTCAATTTGATGATTTAAACAGTTCTTCTTGCATATTTTCGTAAAGTTATGCACATGCATAGGTGTATTATAATATAAATACATTTTTTTAGAAATTTCTTGATTTCGAGCAATCAGTTTTTCGGCTTTCGGGTAGTCGAGAATATAGAAAGAGAATACGTGTTACAAGACTGTAGAAACAGAAAGAATTACACAAGGTCGAGGATTTTTCAACGCTCTGAACGTTTAACAGAATGTTTGAAATTACTAGAAGGTCTAGAATAAACGGTGGAAATACCGACTAAATTTTACAAAAGTCTGGATAGCCGACACACTATATAAAGAGCGGCATAACCGCTACGCAGTTAGTTTGCTGTAACATTCGGCGATGTTATAGAAGATGGCGAATCTGAGCCCGTGCAATAGACAAAATTAAAGTAAAATATAAGTAATTACCTATTTTGTTTATGGAATAATCTCAAGTGTGAAAATTTCTTGTTATTTTATTTTAAATAGTAGGTAGAACAACAAACATATTTAAATACAAACAAACAAAACTTAATACAAATTAAGTAAATTGTCCTCGTCAATCGACTGAACCAATATCAGTAATTGGATTATATAATAATTTCTCCGGCGTCTTCAGCCTGTCTGGCGTAGTCAGGTTCCTACTGGAGAGCCACATAATACGACTAATCTATTACATTATTATTACTGTTATGGCGATTATTACTGTTGCTAAATAATAAAACTAATCAAATAAATCAAAGTGAAACAATATTTATATTTTATATTCTTTTGTATTTAATACTCTTTTGTATTATAACTCTTTTTTCTATATCGTATAATTTAATTCGATTCAATCTTTTATATTTCTATTATTTAATACATATTTTTATTGTATATTGTTTTGTATAGTATTCATTTACAATATTAAAATATTGAATTTTTGATTATTTCTGCCCCAGAATAAGTTTAACCTAATGGAGCGTTATAAGCTTATATAAAAAAGTATGATATGTAAATTGTTATAATATAAATAACATAAATAAAAAAAGTGATTTGACCTGTGACTTTCATTTTCCGACGGTATAAGTTGAGCAACTTCGACAATGGAACCTCCTTCAAAAGAATTGAATGTATTTTATTAGAGAAGAAATAAGTTAGGAATTACGTACCCAATATTTATTTTAATTTAAGGTTATTCTACTTTAAAAAAAAAATTACTAAAATAATTAAATAACCGCAAGACCCTGCATACAGGAGACTCCTTATTCACTTGGTGAAGTTCAGTTTTATAATTAACTAGCTGTTCATAGCCAGCATTACACGGGTTAAGGATTAAGTTGAAATTTGTGGGGGGAAACAAAGGTTCTTTTGTTTCACAAAGCCTTTAATTAAAACATTGTTTCCATTTAATCAAGGCTGGGATGAATAGGATGTCTAGGAAAAAATACGGTTTATTTTTTCCGTCAAGAATATGTATGCAAAATTAGGGTCCAATCGGTGAAGCGGTGTAGATTTGTACAGAAAATATATCTGGGTCAGAGCGAGAAGGGTAAATGTCGCCTATACTACCTATTATACTGGTCCTAAAGAATAAGTTTGCAAATTTTTAATCCGATCGGTCAAACGGTACAGAATTGGATTGAAAATAAATCGGGGGGTATGGAAAGGGTAAAATAAAAAGGGAGAAATGTCGCCTATGTTACCCGCCGGGTCCTAAAAAATAAATTTGCAAATTTTGAGTCCGATCGGTAGAACGGTATAGATTTGCATGGAAAATATATAATGGGGAGGGGAAGGGGTAAAGGTAGAGGGAGAAATGTCACTTATGTCACCCGCCTGGTCCTTAAGAATAAGTGTGCAAAATTTGAGTCTGATCGGTCGAACGGTACAGATTTCATTGAAAATATATCATGGGGTGGGGACGGGGTAAAAAGGGCAGAGGAAAGTGTTGCTTGTGTTACCCGCCGGGTCCTAAAGAATAAGTTTACAAATTTTTATTCCGATCGGTCTAACGGTATAGATTTTCATTGAAAATATATCAGTGGGAGGGAGGAAATGTTGCTTATGTTATCCGCCAGGTCCTAAAACATACATAGAAAAATTTGAGTTGAATCGGGCAAACGGTGTCAATTTGTATAGAGAATAGATAGACAGACAGATAGACGGACAGACAGACATTGAGTTTTATAAAATCAACATTCCCCACACAAACACTATTCAAAATGTTTCCAGTCCCAAAGGTGGCATCTATATACAAAAGAGTATCAGTTATGCAACTTATCAAAGAAAACGATCAGGCAAATTTCGAAAAAACACATCAAGGTTGAGAAACAATTTTAAAATCCCAAAATGCAATCCAAAAAAAACAACAAGTTTTCATATACTCAGGCATGAAATTTTTTAACAACCTCCCAATCGAAATGAAAAAGATAAAGGATACAGAACAATTGAAGAGCAAATTGAAAGAACATCTCTATGAACTGAACTAGACACCATTACCTTCAAAGTCAAACACGTTCACTCTACTACTTTATCCTAGATATATAATATAATATAAAATAATAAAATGTAAGTAATTAAATGTAAATTCATAGTTCCTTGTCCGAGCACAAGAGCAATGCTCTTAAATGGAGAGGAACTATGAATAACACAATTGTGTAATAAATTTTATATTGAACAATGAAACCATTTGTTTCACAATTAGATTTTGGACTCATTGGTTGGTATTTTTTTGATTGTCAGCATAACGCAGAAAGACTACTGAAGCTGATCGAAGGCGTGTACCGCTGGCTTCCTCTGGGAACCATCGTGAACAACAAGGTGCTGATCGTCCACGGAGGTATCTCCGATTCCACAGATCTGGACCTCGTTCGGAGTATCGACCGGGGGAAGGTGAGTTACAATATTTTATTTGCACATTTATTTCCTTATTCCTTGGCCTAATTATTAACGAAGCTTTTCAAACAATCTTAATTCATGGTTGGTTGGGATCGTTACAAGATAAGTTGCTCAAAGATCAAAACTTGAGCCAAAATTGTCGGTTGAAGATTTCTTTTTTATAACCTGAAGCATTGTCGTTTTCAAGGTTGCCTTGTCTTCCATGCTTTACTTATTTAATATTTTGTTTTTCATAAGTGTCATTCATTTGATATTCAGTTTCTCATAAATTATACTTGCTATTATATAACACTAGCTGTAACCCCTCAAAAATGGCGGTATTTTTACATGTCGGTTCCTAAGAAATGAGTATTTATATAAAAAAAATAATAAAAATAAAAAGAAAAAAAAGAGGAAACAAATGTACTATAAAGAAGTTACGGACGTTACACGAAGTTACTGGGACAGACAGATGGACGGACGGACAGACAGACAACGAAATTATTATAATTTGGGATAATATTTATTATTTATTAAATCCCAAAAGAAAATACACAAGACATAATATATATTACATACATTATAAGTATATTAAATCCTATAAAGATATATACATATACCTGTACATAGGTTCGGGAGACGAAAAGTTAGACATGTGTAATAAACATGTAAAACAATATAAATTAGTAACGAGTAACTAATATTAATACCTAGCTTACAAAATAGTGACTCGAATGATAGTTGTATGATGATTACAATATACATTTATAAGAATATCAGATGTTCTTGTGTTTCTATTATCTATTTTTTTATTTTGTTTTTAGTTGACTTGTTTACTTTGGTTATAATTTTTAGTTTGGTGGGATATAGATTAAAGTATTTAGTAGCTTACGTGTTGAATGTGTTACTTTACGGTGTTGAAGCATGGATGCTGAAGGTAACTACGCTAAATCGCCTAGAGGCGATCGAAATGTGGTAAACATAGTAAAGTTCCGTAAAATTTCATATTTTGGTCATATAATGAGAGGCAAAAATACTCCATCCTTCAGCTCGTCATGAAGAGGAAGATTGAGGGTCGCAGAGGGGTCGGAAGGAGGCGGCATTCCTGGCTTCGAAACATCCGAGAGTGGACCGGGATAAGAAGCGTGGAAGAGCTATCCCGCACTGCCCTGGACAGGGAAACTTTCTCCCAGATGATCGCCGACGTCGGGGGGACCCGACAGGGCACATGAAGAAGAAGAAGAATTTAGTAGCTGTATATATTATATTTCATTATATTACTAGCTGTTCGTATCCGGCGTTGCACGGGTTAAGGATTAAGTTGTCAATAAATTTGTGGGAGGAAATAAAGGTTTGATTCGAACGGTATAGATTTGCATCGAAAATATATCAGGGGGAGGGGAAAGGGTAAAAGGTGAGGGAGATAATATCAGTGTGTTACCCGCCGGGTCTTAAAGAATAAGTTTGAAAATTTTGAGTCCGATCGGTCGAACGGTATAGATTTGCATCGAAGTATTTCAGGGAGAGCGGGTGGGGTAAAATAATAGGGGCGAAATATCAACTTTGTTACCCGCCGAGTCCTAAAAATAAGTTTCAAAATTTCGAGTCCGATCGGTCAAACGGAATATATCAGAAGGAGGGGAAGGGGTAAAAGAATAGGGGGGAAATGTCACATATGCTACCCGCCGAGTCCTAAGGAATAATGCATCTTGAATATTTGAATCTTTTTAACTGCAATCTAAATTTACACAAATCGTCACCCCAGTTCTATCTTATCGTAAGGTCAAAATCGTCGTTTTTGACTTATTGTGATGGTTTTAAGCTTTCAAACTCTATAAATCGCTCCAATCCATTTTATCGTACCTACTTTAGTTTTGTTGGTACAGAATTCCATTTTGTCGTATTTGCTGAAATATCGGTGTTTGATCAGTTCTATTCTGTCGTATGTATTATCTATTCCATTTAATCTTATGTTCATACGAAAATTACAAAAATGTTAGTTCTATTGAATTACAGTGCTGGTGGTTATGGGCTGTTCTTTGTTCCAAATACTCAAGTAAAGCAATTGAAATAAAAAACAAAATGAGATACTTAACATTAAGTATAAGACGAGCATGGATTCGTCATCATTCGGAGATAATAAATTACAAAAAAAATCTTTGACGAGGAAAGTCTTTAAAATTTTCCATTATTTTAAGATATGCGACTTTAAGGCTTTAACCGATGAAAAACAACGTGATCTTGCATCAATGCTTATACATACCACCGGTTAATAAAATATTTTTCGAAAATTTACTTAAAAACCATTGATTTCGTCTTTATTATAATTTTTTATATTTATTATAATTAAAGTATTTCTTTATTATTTTATTATTAACCCAGTAAAAAGTATCTCTGGTCTTGTTACGTCTAATTTATTTTAGCATCTATTTATATTGTTTAAATTACCTAATATTTTTTGGTAGAGTTTCATAAAAATGATTTCATTATCGCTTAAATTAAGTTAAAGTGTACTAAAATCAAATCATTACAATTCGTTTATATATTTTTAAATGAAAACAATTTTTTCTGTTATTTTGAATCGAAAAATAATAAAAAACATTTTTTCCTTTAAACACCAACCGATATTTCGGTTACATTTTGTCGTATCGTCAGTTTTCATTGCAATGTCGCCGATGTTTGTCGTATCGTCAATTTTTAGCAAACTTTAACATAAAAATAAAATAAAAACGGTACTAGATAAATCTAATTTTTCTCTTACAAATGGCGTAATTAAAAAATGAGAATATAGTAATTTACTCGGAAAACAATATTGTTTCCTGTAGTTGGAAAAATGATTTCAAACTTTGAATGCGTTTTTCTCAAAACTGTTGTTTTGGCCTTACGAGATGAAAGAACTGGGGTGACAAAATCTATTATATGCACTTGTACCCTTTAACTGTATATATGTCTTATGTTATTTTTTTAAATTTTTATTTTGTATATTTTGTAAAAGCTCATAAGGGCGTTAAATAAATAAATAAATAAGTTTCCTAATTTTGAGTCCAATCGGT
>JADDOH010004439.1:0-86705 GCA_016648135.1 Agrypnia vestita
ATAAGAAATACAGTTTCGTCTCTGTGAGATATCTATAATATACGTTAATTGATTAATAATGTCTCTGTGACATAAATCCAGCACTGTTCTGAAAGATTTGAACAGACTCAAAATATTCTGATTTAATTAACATTTCTTCATTATATTAGATGCTCCGAATTTGCTAGAGAATTATGCCTTGTTTGTACCAAATAATTATTTTCAAAATCGAGGTCACGCTATTTCAATGCAGAAGAGATGTAATGAATAGGCACATCACATAGCATATCAAACAGAAGATCACATCAAACAGAAAGTACTCACTTCTCGTCATAACTTGCACAGAAAATGGAGCAATCTATTATGCAAATATAAAAAAAAATTATTCGTTTCATTATGGTATTACTCATTACTATGACTTCATTATAATCACTTTTTTCATTCTATTACTACTATCTCTGTCTTCTATTCCCTACTTGTTCTTTTTAATGTTTATATAATACTAGCTGTTCCCGCGCGGCTCGCACGCGTAGTTTTTTAGTACACTGTTTGGATCGTCATAGTACTTTCGCGAACCTTCCAGAACTTTCAAGAAATGTATCGAATGTACAGGAACCTTCTAGGCACACCGACACATTCCGCCACTCAGTTTAGAACGTTATAAAACTTTCTGGAATTTTATAGAACCTTTTCCTTCCAAAACTTTCTAGAGCAGGTTTTTCCGGAACCTTCTAGACTCACCGACACAGTCGGCGCGCCTATTTTGAAATAATCTGAAGCATTTGCGGCCTTCCCATAACAAAAAAATGTGCTAGAAAGCACATTTTCGTCACCCACTCTCACCCACGCAAAGCCACCCCCACCAAACTCATATATTTTTGATATGATACCAAGGGCTATCCACCGCCATAACCACCGGTGGGTGGTTGTGGCTGGTTGTGGAGAAAACTTGGGGGGTAGGGAAACACGGGTTTCTTTTTATATATTATATATATTGATTTCAAAATTGTTTATATGTGAAATATGTTAGGACACAGGTTAATACGTAGGAATTTGATTTGAATCATCCTCTTATTCGTACATATCATTGTCTTGCATCTGTTTAATTTCCTAAATACATAAATAAACACTTAATTAAACTTTGTAATACACACACATTGAGATATTTTAGTCGCGTATATAGTTTCGAGAGGGTTATGTGATTTAGTTGACGTCTCATTCTCGTCTTGAAAGAGCACGATCTTATTACAAAATACACGGGATTTCACAGTTGTACAATAATTGTGCAGCCTTATATGTAAGTTTTAAACAATGTTTTTGTACACTGTGCCCACCTTGACACAGGTTTATCCTATTGGAAGGGTTATTATAATAAAATTAACTTAAAAAATGCATATTAAATAATAAGGATAAGGATAAAAAAAATATTTTAAAAAATCGGGTGTTTATAAATTGATTTGTAATGATTGTGATTATTTTTATATAGGAAAAACGTGTAGAAATTTTTAAATTAAGAGTTAAGGAACACTTAAGGTGTTTAAATAGCAATAATTAATCTGAATTTTCTAACCATCTTTTGGCTATGGATCATTATTTTGACATTAAATTAATATACATTGCTTCTTCTTAATACTTTTGTTATTGTATATTTACTCTGTAATTATTATTATTTTTTTATCTCTGTTATTTTATATTAACTCTGTATTTTACATATTTTATCTATATTATCTTATACTTACTTTTACTTACTCTCTCATTTTATATTATAAGGTAATTACTGCAACATCAAATTACTGTAATAGGTTTTGTAGCCGTTGAAATAAATAAATAAAATAAATTAATTAATAAGGGTTTACAAATTTTACATACAAATTATACAGAATCACAGTGTGGTAAATTAGAAATTTTGGAAATAAGGAAAAGTGTTAAAAGTCAATTGAATATTATAAATAATCAGGTCCTTTTTACTATAGTTATCTTTTAAATTTATTTTCATGTTAAGTAGGTACTTCATTATTATTCATTTTCTATATATAACTTTTTTAATATTTCGATTTTTTAATTTAATTTTGTTAGTATACAATTGTATCCTGACGAAGGGGCCATGGGCCCTGAAACATGTTGATATTTTCAATACAAAAGTGGTGAAAACCAAGTTTTATCTTATTAGTTATGTTAATAATGTCGCCACAAAATTATTATGCTGTTTTTGAAGAAGAAGAAAAAATAAACATTTCATTGTGGAATCGTGGAGCTAATATAATCAGATCAGAAGAATTCATCTCATGTTATGTCAAAGAACGTGTGAATATGCGCAGATTGGATCTAGAAGAATGAGGTCCACGCGAAGTGAGAGTGAAGATGAGTGAAGATTAGAACACGCAGTTGAGTCTTGCGTGCGCGGGCACAGTTAATGGCAGTGGCGCCTGCGTTCGTCTGCCAATAAGTAATTTAAAAATTAAATAAATAAATAAAATAAAATGAAACATGGGGTAACAGTTTCACTGGGAGAACGTGAAGGGATGGCACATGAGTGTGAGATGCTAATTGCAGAAAGTACTGCGTGTGTTACGCGTCAACACTCTTTAAGCCCGTGGTAAAATTATGTTGAATATTATTTATTTATAAATCAACGCCCTAGTGGGCTTTTACAGTACAAGAAAGTTGCAAGGATTTTTATATACCTAAAATAAAACACGTTTTACAGTAAATAATTAAAAAATAATATTATAAATAAAACATAAGAAATATTAACAATATACATAAACAATGATTAGTACAAAAGAAAACAGTATTAATTAGAAACCTTTAACAAATTAATAATAAAGTAATATAAAGATAATTTAATCAATATACCTGATAAATAAGATTGGGAGATAAAATAAACTAAAAAAAAATTATTTAAAATATAGAATTAAAAAATGTTTCAAAGGAAAATTAACAATAATTAGGACACTTTAAAATAAATAAATGTGAATAATTTATGTAGAACAAAAAAAAAATTAAGTCCATTAAACTGTAATTAGATCTGCTGGAATATTCTAAATCTATTTTAATTCAATGAAAAATATCTACGATTTTCGAGAATTTGTTTCGATGCATGCATGTTAACGGTGAATTTAATGCATAGTTATTTCGCGATGTCTTGTTTGTCTTGGTATATTACAGTATCCGGCAAACATCTTGAAATTCTACGGCGTAGGGGGGGGAAGTTTGCGCATCTACCTTTCCACCAACGAGACCCAAATTTCGTCTTCTGCGCATTCCCCCACTACGCCAAAGAATTTCAAGAAGTTTGCCGGCAACTGTACACGAGACCATCTGAATCAGTTCAGGGCAGTCCAACATACTATTAATAAGTGTTTTAATTAATTTTAATAATTAATTTGGTCGTTTTTTTTCTAAACCTAAGTTATCTTGAGATATTACAAATCAACCAGTACATGTGATATTCAGCCAAATCATTCACATTAACTTTTACCTCTATTTAAATTTTTAACTCCTTCTTAGACCAGTTTTTAGGTTATCTTTAGGTATGAAAATAGTAATATTGTTTTGAATGAATATTTTTATCCCGTTTTCACTTTCTTTTGAGATGTTTTAATGCCGCAGCCACCACTGCATTATTTTCCATACGTTAAATACAAATATTTTTATCTGAATCACGCGAAAATTCCATACTCTGTGAAATTTCGATGATGACATACAGATTACAATGATTAACTTATCTTCAAAAATAGTTCAACATGGATTTTCTGAGAACAAAATTACTGGATTTTGTCCACAGGGGGAAAATCATTTTATGAAGATAAATTGTAGTCTCACGGAGACGAAGCTACGTGTATGGAAATCTTTATAGGGTGGCCCAGAGCTTACGACCTGCATAAGCTAGCTTAAGAGGTTCTCAGCAGGATCGATGAAACCAGGCACATGATGAATACCATCTCGAAAAGGCGTGCAAAATGGATGGAGCATATTTTCCGCCATGAAAATCTGCTCAAAACTATACTGGAGGGAACGGTAGAGGGAAAGATTGCCAGAGGGCGCCCTCGCCGTGAATATCTCGAGCGAGTGTGCCAAGATATGAATTGTGCCTCCCACACAGAGCTGAAGAGGATCGCCGGAGACCGAGCGGAATGGAGAAGGAGATGTGCTTTGCTGCAAACCAATCCCACGGATTGAAACCCAGGAAGGAAGGAGGCTATCTTAAGTAATCATTTTACACACTGCAACGTTCAACAATTCCACCGTAAGAACACTACGTTACGCGCTAAGCTAACGTTCTAACAGCCTTAACTCGCGGCCGAAATATATATATTTAAGTCATTTTTGACGGGTTGTATAACTAGTACTTTAGAATGAAAACATAGTGACTAAAAAAAATAAAACATCAATAAAAAGGACATAATATTTACAGGTTTTCAATTTTCTAATGGATTTGTTTGTTTTCTAGTCACATATCGTCCTGGTTCATTTATTTCACGTGAAATTGTCATCCACAATACAAAGTGACTTGTACAAACATTTTCTTCTTATTATTTTTCTTCATCTTCTTCTTCTTCTTCTTCTTATATTGGCTGAAGGCCACTAGGGCCTGTTTGTGCAGAATTCGCCGCCTCTTGGGAATGTGTATCTGATTACTCATTTTTATCGATTGTTGCGCGGTATGATCGATAATCCTGAAACTATGCGAAGCATTGGTTTATTTGTTCCTGATAATTAATAAATATTAGCAGTATTAATTATGCTAAAAAAAACGCACATTTCTAAAGTGCCCGATACTGACATGTTTTTAATTCTCACTTGCGAAAAAAATCTAAATATTTTTTTCAATTTTGTCAAATTAAAAATAAATCGAATTAGGTATTGCGAACTTAAATGTATTGATTTATAGCGCAAGGGGATAAAAAATATTTTTCGGGATTTTCGAATTATCGTATCTAATCTAGTAAATTAATAAGTTTAGTAAATTAACATTTTGCTACTTTTACGACGAAAAATTTGTGGTTTGAAAAATTTCAAATTATGGCGAATTTGGAATTACCAGGGTTCGAATAAACGTGGTTTAACTGTAGTATTTATAATACTGTGAGGTGATATTGGCATTGATTCAATAAAGGAATGAAGAAATTTAATTGGTGTAATATGTTAACGGTACAAAAAAATATACGTATGATCAGGTCACAGATGGCTAGCGTATAATGTGCTAGAGTAGAGTATTCAAAATAGCCTCGCCACAATATAAATCAAAAACGAAAAAATGGTCATAAATAAATTATGATAAAACCGAAATAATAAATAAAACTTAACTAATTATTATTAATATAATTAGAAAAAAAATAACCCATTTTATTATACTCCCTTTCTTATTGAATGAGGTTCCGTGCTTACCGCACGCGTCGGGCTCATTAGTTATTTGTATATATTCCAATTTAAAAAAAAAACATTAAAATTTCGAAAAATCCAAAATTATACTACAAATTTTATTTTTTTTAAAACGAAAAATGAGATCATTTTAATCGTCGCCACGAGTCTGCCTGCAAAGTTTCAGCTCGATTGGATCACGGGAAAAGGGTTAAAAATCGATCCAAAAATATATATATTGGAAATGAATAATAATTAAGTACTAAAATGAAAACAAATTTAAGAGCAAAATGTCTGTAAAAAGGACCCGGTTATTTATAATATTATTTCTTCTATTAACACTTTTTCTTATTTCCAAAATTTCTAATTTATCCATCTGTAATCCTGTACAATTTGTATGTAAAATTTTTAAACCTTTATTAATATCAAAAGAGTGATTCATAACCAAAAGATGATTCTCAAATTCATAATAATTATTGCTACTTAAGCACCTCAAGTGTTCCTTAACTCTAACTTCATGTTATGTGACCTTTTTCTTCTTCTATCCCTTATCCTAATGGATCGGGGTCCCTGCACTGCATAGAAGGCTCCAACTTTTCCTATGTTGGGCTTCGGTCTCCACGTCAGCCCAATTTAGTTGCAACCTCGCTTCGCAGCAGTCCTCCAACTTCTTCCGCCAGTTCCTCCAAGGACGGCCCCTTGATCTTCTGCCTTCTTGCCTTGCCTGGAATATCCGCTTTGGCAGTCTATCTGCCGGCATCCGCAAGATATGTCCCAGCCATCGTTACTGTGATTTCTCAATAAACGTTAATAAGGGTTCTACTTGGAGACACTCTCTTATTTGAGTATTTCTAATTCTGTCCCTTCTGGTAACTCCTACTAGACCCAGCCTTGAGCGGGTTCTTTCGGTCAAGATCCAGTGCTCGTGGCCGTACACTAGGGTTGGCCTGAAAGCTGATTTGTATACTGCCATCTTTGCTCGCTGGCTGAGCTCCGCTTTTCCAAGTATGGGATAGTACAGGGATCGTGTTACCTGGCTTGCGGCTTCTATCCTCTTATCCAATTCATTTTCTTGCTTTCCATCCTGAGATGTTATTACATCTAGGTATTTGAAACTGTGTTCACCTGTTTTAAAAGTCTTTTCTGGCACGTTATGTTACATTGATCTGACCACAAAATCATTTTGCTCTTTTTGAAGAAGTAATTATTATCATTCTTCTGGGGGATGGTTTACACTTTATGGTAGCATATTAATTTAATTATATTATATAAAATCAAAATTTCTTGGTTCTAACCATCTTAACTCCTGTGTGTCGGTGATGTAACGTAGGTCTACCTGTCATACAAAATATGAAATATCTACCTTATTTACGAAAACTAAAACGTCACATTTTTTGTAATCATCGAATACACATTTACACACTAAAATTACTAAATTAAACTGTTAGGAATGTATGGATTTTTTAATTAAAAAATATTTATTCATTACTCTCGTATTTTTGGCCAGTGTGTAAGAGAGAGCAGTATATTGTGCATCGCAGTTAAATCGAGCAAGAAAGAGCACGACAATACCATACATTTCATGTAGGACAGAGATGGCGGTTGCTTGGATTTCGGCGAAAGAAAAAACAATATCGAAAGAGTACGATAGAGTCGGGTAACACGTGCTAGACAAAGACGGAGTGCATGCGACTAAAGCGAGCAGGCGACCGCGTCGTTGTATTCAGTTGCTATTGAAACGTCGGCGGAAGCGCACGCAAATTCGATTTGCAATGATTTTATAATAATTTACTCAAATAATGCAAATATGTATACTTACCTTGCATAATTATATAAAGGGACCTTTAAAAAGTCTTTTCTGTACTGTATATATGTATGTTTTATCACATATTAAAAACTATGTCGATTTTTAATCAGGTAACGCTGTGTTACTCCACCGTCCCCAAAGTTTTTTTAGCACAGTCTTTTAAGAGTTAATAGATAACTTATAATACCAATATTAGGAGATCCTCTCCCATCCCACGCATATGCTCAGATTATAATTACCTCCTGAATTCAATAGATATTTTTAATACTAAATATGAAGAGTATCGTCATATGGTGAGGCAGATACTAGAAACTCGTCCCCCTCCCTGACCATGTGCATTATATACATTTCGAACCCTTTTATGTTTATGATAAAGTTAAATTAGGAACAATCGCTTAAATGAAACTGTAAAATTGTTTAATCTGTCATTCATATCAAATTGACTTGTCTATAATTATGTCTATCTGTGTCATCCTTTAATTGCGGGAGACATTTAACTATTTTTTTTCTGTATTTTGTCCTACCAAGTAATTATGTCTCCCTATTGGATGACCGAATAAAATATATATATATATATATATATATAAATATATCAACATTTTTCGAGAACAATGTTAGGATAACTAGTAAACTAAAGTTAAATGTATATTTACAATGGGAAAGGATTGAAGAAAATGTTGGAAGGGGGAGTTAGAAGAATTAACGAAGAATGATATGGAACCTTGAAGTGTGGCTGCAACTAGGGAATGCAATCCCGAGTCGGGATTGGCCTTTCGGATACCTAGGGATCGGGATCCCGAATTTTTTTGCTTTTTTTTTGTTTATAGAGCTGAATAGCAATTAACGACAACGCCTTGCATTTTTATATCAGCAATTTTAATATAATGTTCATTATTAATCGTCGCATTGACGTTTTTGTAGGCGTTTTTCCAAGCGTCAATCAGTCAATGCAGTAGAGTTAGTAGTAGTTTTTATTACTATGTTAGGTTGATAAAATAATGCAAATATTATTCAAAGCAATTTTTATTATTTGAATGTGACATGAATATAAGTTTTAAATAATTACCAAAAGCTCCATAGACATACACAATTAAACATACAAAACATAAAAAAATTAAATCATCCTCTTAATCTGTGGCTGATTTTGAAAATGGCTTCGTAGGAAGGTGGGGACCAATGAAAGCAAACAATATTGTAGGCGAATTCTAAATAAAGGCCTCTACTTCCCCTACATTCGTACAGATTCATCTCTTTTTTTATGAAAGTTTCCAATCTGCCTGTATCGGAGAGCATGCAAGGAGGATTGGATTTATATACTTTTAAAGCTTCTTTTAATCCCGACAATCCCGATAATCTCGTCCGATTTTTTTATTTATTTAAAAAGTAATGGAAAGTAAGAGGTTTATGGGTAACATTTTTACATGATTCAATATAAGAAAATATAATTTAGATACAAAGTCATTTTTTTATAGTTGGCCGAGTTTTAGCATTTTTGTCACATCTGTTTTGAATTTGTCAGTGGTCAGTTGTTTGGTCTGTTGTGGCAGGTCGTTGTACAGTTTTAGTCCGTTGCAAATTAGTCGGGATTGTCCTGTTTTCGTTTTGGCGTGTGTTGTGTGATAGTTTTGAGCCGTTCTAGTGTTGTGTTGGTGTTTTTCGTGTATTTTGTGTAATTTTATGTCTTCGTCTTGTATTTCGCCAATTGCTAGTCTGTGAATGATTTTAAGTGTTTCGATTTTTGTAATGCTTTCGATGTTTAATTGTTGTGTTATACGCTATACATATTCGGTTCGGGATTGATCCCGTAAAATGCCTCGAGATCTCGCGGGATCGGGGTTGCATTCCCTAGTTGCAACTCTTTGAGGGTGCATGTCGAAGGACCCCCTGCGAAGCGGAAGTGCAGCGTGGTACCTTGCACGGCTCCGCGCAGAGTTACGTGAGCAGTCCAACACGTGGCGCCCGTCCGTGGTAGTCGCTGCTACCAGCGATTAGTGGTAATTGCTAATTGCTAATCGCCTGGCAGGTGCGTGAGAAATGCGATAACAATTAAGGCATGAACAATGCAAAAATATGTGTGTTCTATGAACACAATCACTGAATTTTGTCCGCAGAGAGATGATCATTAATTAAGATGAATTATGCAAGTTTCAAAAATTTGATAATGTGTGGATGTTCTCTTTTACTCCCTTTATTTTAACTCGTGGCGTCTGATTGATTGATTGATTGGTTGACGAAAAAACTTTGGATCGATTTTTAACCCTTTTTCCGTGATCCAATCGAGACTCGTGGCGACGATAAAAATGATCTCACAATTTATTTAAAAAATTTGATTATAGCATAATTTTGGATTTTTCGAAATTTTAACAGTTTTTTCAAATTGAAAACCATTCAAATGAGAAAGGAGACCGACGCGTGGAGAAGGCGTGAAATCTGTTTCAACTATAACTCGAGCCATCAGACGATTTCGCCAACGCCATGCTCCCCTATACCATATATCTATAGGTTCAGATCATCGTTTAAAAAAATGTATGTTGAGTGAGTTTTTGAATAATGATAAGGTATCTGCAAGAATATCAGCATCAATGTTAGGGTCAGCACAATACATATTATATGTGCGACACGACCTTATGATGGAGAAAAGTAACCGACATTATTAGTGTGCTGGCTTATTCTAAAGAACTCCGGGTTTCTTATGTGGGGTTTAACATGCAAATTTATATCAGATAGAGAGAGAGAGAATCAAAACTTTATAATTATTACACACTTATTATACACTAATAATAACTTAATTTCTAAAACAGTACTGGTAGTTGCTTTAGAACAGACTAGTATTATTCTGTCCAACCCCGGGCAAGACGAAATATATGTTAAATCTTCGGATTAACAATACCTCTTCCCGAGATCGGATTTAAAAATTATCAAAACCACTGATTCTGACTTCGTTCAAGATGATAAAAACACATTTTTATTCTATAGATCAGGTTACAAGGAGAATCATATGAAAAGTAGCTTTATCAAAAGAAATACGAGACTATAAAAAGACGTAGATACGACGAAATATGATGTGAAAAATAGACCCAATCTTCCGATAATTTTCCTTTTATACCTGTCACTGTCACAAAAATTGTATAGTTACATATTTTTCTCAACATTACACTTTTAAAAGACTTTCTTGATAAACACACATTCTTTATTAATTTCAAAAAACAAATATACACATGAAATACTCAAATTATTAAGACATTTTAGATATATAATATATTGCCAAATTGTTCGAGGTATATTTTGGAGACCAAACAAGTATATTTAAGCAACTACCTTTACCTTTTCTATATAATAAATAATTTAGAATAATTTAAAAAAAAATTAAAAATATGATAATGGTACCGATCGGGCGTCGACAACAGCATCGAGGTAACTGTCAAATTCGAGACTCGAAGGTCAAGCTCGTGGAAAAGGAAAATGAAAGTGAGCAGGCGGCACGGGCACCCACCCGGCTGCCTTACACAATCCCCGCCCGACCGAGTGAAAGCACGCGCGCAATGCGGACCGACCGCTGGGTGCGGATTACGAGAAAACCTCCGCGTCGGCTCTCTGGCCGAATCGCGAACGCGGTGGCCGCCATGACAAGATAGCGTGCAGCCAAGATAAAAATATTTTTATTATACTCCCTTTTTCATTAACTAGTTGAAAAAGGTTCAGCGCTTACCCCAAGCGTTGGGCTTGGCCGGGCGACGCCGCGAAAGGGAGTAATAAAAAAATTCGAAAAATCCAAAATTATACTATAATTATTAATTTTTTTAAACGAAAATTTGTTAGATCATTTTTATCGTTGCCACGAGTCCGCCTGCAAATTTTCAGCTCGATTTGATTACGGAAAAGGGTTGAAAATCGATCCAAAGTTTTTTCGACAGACAAGCAACTGACGCTACGAGTTAAAAGAAAGGGAGTAAAAAGAGGAATTCGATGACCCAACAAACTGATTGAAATTGAGCAAAATCACCTATTTTGGCGCATTCTGGGTAAAAAAATTTACTGTAACGGAAGTTGTGCACGCAACATGTAGCGGAAATGAGATACCAGAACTAACTGTACCTTATTGAATTCTTGTCAGCTGTCAGATTCTGTTTGCATGCGAGTTCATTCATGTTTCGATCGCTTTTCGAGAAATTTTTTTGTTTGTAACCATGCCAAAAAAGATTAAAACTGATTCGTAAAAAAATTCGATTTTTTTTTAATAGTAAATAAATAAAAAAACGAGCAATTTGGATAGGCCGTAACATCCGGGCCTGCTTTTTACCATCGTCCAGGAGAATTTTGAAAGCAATAATCGTAGAGGCCGCCCGAGATTAAGCTACGTAGACCAGTTTATCGGATATGCTCGCTGTAGCACCTACCAAGAAATGAAGAGGCTGGCAGGTGACAAAGAGGAGTGGTTTAGAAGATGAGTTAGTTTAGACTATATTTTGGTCCTCTCACAATATGTCCGAGATACTCCAGCTTTCTTGTCTTGATGGTTTGCAGCAATTCTCGGTCGTTTTTCCATACGCCGGAGGACTTCATCATTCGTCACTCTATCCACCCAGGAAACTTACAATAAGCATCTACAGAGCCACATCTCAAAAGCCTTGACTTTGCCTTGATTTGATAGTATTTATTTGGTATTACTTGATATTAAGTATTTGGCGCCCTGTTCTTACGACATTGATTCAACCCTTGAGAGACGTCGCAGTAAAGTCCGCCGACGTAACTAGTACATATTGCACACTGGCGACCTCTATTGTAGAATAAGTGAACACTCCACAACAAAGTGCATATAATTTCACGCCCTCGAAAGCAGTAATAATAGAAAATCCTCCGCCATGATCTGCGCTGATGGTCACGCAGTTGAATCGCTTTGGTCCCACAAACATTTGTGGGACCAAAGCGTCCCAAAGTCCCACACACATATGTGTCAAATTGACAAAATTTTCAATATCCGTCGTACGAAATCGCAAAAATTTCCGAACAAATCCGGATCGTGTCGGACGTCGCATCTATACGTGCGTACGATGTGCGATGTTCAGTACTACTTGGAAGGTCAGGAATGTACTTGCGTATTCGTACGTGTACGTTCTACTCAATTTCGTACGAAAACGCATCCAGTGTGCGGCCGGCGTTGGTTAGGCATGAGTCGCAGTTGCAGTAATTCGGACCGAGTTTTCTACGAGTTCAAGACCGCTCGGCTGAAGCATTGCAACAATGCGATCCGCGGAGAGCGTTACCCGCGCGTTCTTTAGAAAATGTACGAAAAACTGGAATTCGAATGCCATAGAGATGCAAGCGCGCTGGACAACCATAGATTGATTGATATTTCTTTCATTAATGTTTATTATAGATATCTCACAGAGACGAAACTGTATTTATTATGGGAAAGTAGGTATAGAAGTCATTTGGGTGTACATAGGACTTATGACCTATCTTTATGGTTGGCTTAAGTGATCACTTTACACAATTGTAACATTCGCCATTTCCACCCATGATAGAATATACCATGCTTATTCATTTTTTGGAAGTTGTATATATGTTCAAATTGCGTGGAAAGCTTTCACATATGAGTTGTAAGCGCCAAGGAATTTAACAAAAATTGGAAATAATATTTCCTGGCGTATCCTAGTGTAATGCAAGTATTCGGATGAATTTCATTACACAATAAAGTATATTGCTCTCAAAATTCCGTAAAAAATCAATGTAGATTTTCTCATTAGCGACATCTGTGGGGATTTAGGGGAATGAAAATGGCTTTGTACAGGCCGCATGGAAAGGCGCTTACAACTCATATGTGAAAGCTTTCCACGCAATTTGAACATATATACAACTTCCAAAAAATGAATAAGCATGGTATATTCTATCATGGGTGGAAATGGCGAATGTTACAATTGTGTAAAGTGATCACTTAAGCCAACCATAAAGATAGGTCATAAGTCCTATGTACACCCAAATGACTTCTATATACCTACTTTCCCATAATAAATACAGTTTCGTCTCTGTGAGATATCTATAATATACATTAATTGATTAATAATGTCTCTGTGACATAAATCCAGCACTGTTCTGAAAGATTTGAACAAACTCAAAATATTCTGACGCATATTTTCTTCATTAAATTATTTAATTATCTCACTATATGAATCAACTAAAAATTACAAAGATAGAAAAATCCAAATCAAAAAACAAGTTGAATAATTTCATGTAATTTAATTGAATTGCCAACTTGTAGACAAAATGTTCACATCCATTAAAATGGTGTAACGGAGGAAGCCAGCGCTGACCGAACCGTCTGACTTTCATGTCCGCCTGATACTATGTGATATGCTAATAGCGGTCAGACCTATCCGGGCGACATGTTTGAGTGGTGTCAGCTAATAACACTTATCACCCGCATCCATCCATCCATTCCACGGACCATCGTAATTTTTCGCCGAGTCGTCGAGTACATAAATACATTTTGCGTCGTGAATTTCCCCAACTCTCAAGTGTTTTATGGTCGCTTGACCCAAAAATGTTTAGTTCGTTTCTGCCGGCGTATTTTTGATGAGTACTCAAAAGCACTTTTTAATTATTCTTTATTAAAATTGATTATTTGATCTCTGGGTAGGCTGATAAATACTGCCTTGAGTTATCTTCAACCTTTAACATATCCCAACTTCCCACTTATCCCAAAATTTGCTATTTCACTAGAACCCACTTTTCTGATAAAATTCAATGTTTTCAAATTCTGGCTAATCAAATCCAGCATTCGTCTCAAGTACAAGGGTTCCCCCTAGAGCATCATTACTGGTTTAAGCTAATGTGGTTTCTCTAGATCATAATAAAAAAATATAGTGCCAATCGAAACCACAGAATAAAGTTACCGATTAAAAACGTAAAACCCATCCTTCTGTAAGAGCGAAAGTCTTACATATATTTTCTCTGAAAAAAAAGGTAATACCAATTATAATAATTTCTTTGTCTGTCCGTCCGTCCGTCCGTCTGTCTGTCTGCCTGTCCCGTGACTTCGTGTAACGTCTATAGCTTCTTAATAGTTCTTTTTTTCGAATAATAATTTTTTTCGAATTTTATTGACGAAAACTTTTTTCGAATTTTTTTTTTGTACAATTTTTTTTAATAAAATTAATAAATACTTACTTCTTAGGAACCGACATGTAAAAGTAGCGTCATTTTTGACGGGTCACAGGTAGTAATTAAATGATTTTCTATATACTTACATCACCATCACAATGTTCTTATTTTGAAATTTCTGACAATAGAAATGGGCGTGAGGAGTACTGGAATAAGCAAGGCCTCCGAATACTTCAATACACAGCGATCGAAGGGAAGTTTGTTGCTAAAAAAAACTTCCCTTCGATCGCTCGCTATTTTTTAATTTTCCAATTTTTCTCCTTGATTCTAGTTCAATTTATACACAATATTGTACGAAATAAAAATATGCTTAATTTTTTTGCTTTAGATCACCCGGAACTTAGGACTTCTAAAAAATTTCATCGCCCGAGCACCGATATACGTGGCTCCTCCCATTCCCACACTACCATATTTCGCCAAACTTTAAAAAATATTTTTTTCATTTTTTAAAGTTTGTTGTTTATGAACATTCTATTTTTTATAGTTTTCGCAAAAACAATTGGTGTAAAATCGAACATTTTTTGGCGCGACAAGAGAGAAACCTCCCTTAAACATGATACCCGGAAGAATATTGGGATATCATAATGTATTTATGTATACATAATAATATCTCATATACGGATATTGGATACAAAATTTTTTAAATATATTAATAACGTCTTCTTCTTCACTTGAATCGAAAGCGTGACTTTAATAAGAATTAAATTATTCTTGGCACATTCTCACATTTATTTTGCTCTTTGTGTATATACCTATTGTCATTTTCATCCCCTTTCAAATATCCATTTAAAGTTAATACCGCGTGTCCCTAAAAAAGAAAATGTCACATATATTTGTATTCTCGTGGGCAGAGACCCGAAAAATCACAGCAGTCATCGATCAAATGATTAAATTTGCCTCTGTCCGTCTCCGTCATTTGCAGGGCAGCCCCCCACCCCCCACCACCCCCCTCCGCCCCCTCACGGCTCCCACCCGGCGATTGTGCCGACAAGGGTGGACGGTACAGAATGTTAGGTACAAGTTACAGGCATTCCTACGTAATGTTCCAGCAGGGTTGGGAAAAATTGTAAATATTTCTCTCATTTAAAAGTTAATTCATCACAGAATGTTAGTAAATTTAGTAAAAACCACCACTAGATTTACGGTCTACCGGTTTCGAGACGTACCCGTCTCTTCGTCAGGACCAACACTATCCTACTACATTGACAACACTATACACCCCAACCATAGTATTGTAAACTATCACCACTATTGTTCACATGCGTGTTAATCTTGTCAGAGAAATTGAACTACTGAACAACTCAGGAATCTAACGAGAGAGAGTGAGAGGGGGCGGGGGCAATTTCTCTGACAAGATAAACACGCATGTGAACAGTAGTGGTGATAGTTTACAATACTATGGTTGGGGTGTATAGTGTTTTGAATGTAGTAGGGTAGTGTTGGTCCTATGAGGAGACGGGTACGTCTCGAAACCGGTAGACCATAAATCTGGTAGTGGTTTTTACTAAGTTTACTAACATTCTGTTATTATGTCTAACCACAAAGTTAATGCTTTAAATATTAATAATGTTAATTCATCAATTTAAATCAATTTTAAGAATACAATTTTATATGCATTATATCATGTGTAAAAATGTGTTAAAATACCTTTTATTTTCTAAACATGAGAAGCATCAGAAAGATCTCATTTAAGATGACTAGGATATTATGTCTTGCGAATGCCAAAAAAAGTGTTTTCTTAAAAAATTCACTTATAAGCTAATATGTAATTTTGTATACATCACTGAGAATGTCAAACATTTTTTCATATATTAAAAATAATCATATCATGTACAAATTTGAAGGTGTAATATTTATTCTCCAATTTTATTCAGTATATATGTGTCCCAGATCAACATTTTTAAATTGTATTTTACTTCCTTTCTTTCAACTCGTAGCGTCTGCTTGTCTACTTGTCGTCTTGTCTGCTTGTCTGACGAAAAAACTTTGGATCGATTTTTAACCCTTTTCCCGTGATCCAATCGAGCTGAAACTTTGCAAGCATACTCGTGGCGACGATCAAGACGATCTATCAAATTTTCGTTTAAAAAAAATAATAAATTTTTGGATTTTTCAAATTTTGAATGGTTTTTTATACAAATTATTAAGTTGTATGAAAATATTTCAACGCGTCTGGTAGACGCGAAACCTGATTTATGTATAATTTTGGATTTTTGTAAAATTTGTATTACTCCCTTTCGTAGCGTCGCCCGATCGAAGCCCAACGCGTAGGTTAAGCGCCAAACCAGTTTCCACTAGTAAATGAGAAAGGGAGTATAATAAAAACTTAGTTTTTATGGGTTACTTTTTTGTAAATAATTTTGCTGATATGATGTCTCCATCTTATGTAACTGGACATATTATCTGCGTGGAGTTTTAGCTTCTCATGTTTTTATGTAGGTGAAAGAAAGCCTTCTCATATTCCATCCGTATAGATTAGTTAATATAAAACATAATAATATAACTATGAAAATGGCTCAGATATTACTTTTTTGACTTATTTTATAGTGACATGTGTTTATCAATATCAACCACATATCAACCATATTAGGAGTATAGATTCCAAATATTAATTGAAGTTTAAAATATTAAAATATACGTAAAATATTAAAATGAAAATAGCGACCCCCATGGTCCAGTGGACTTGACACTAGTATCTCGTACCAAAGGTTCCGAGTTCGATTTCTGGTGAGGTCACAATACATCTATTTGATGATGATATTTAGAATATTTTTGTGACATATTTGCAATCGGGCCTCATAGCCTGTTGTAGAGTTAAAAAAATTACTTTGAACTTCGGAAATTATTTGAAATCTTGGTCATTCTAACATGCATTACTTGATTATAATTCACAATATCACAGAAACATTATGTAATAAAATAAATAATCCATTTTATTATGAATAGTGGTGATTTTTTATTTTTTAATCAAGATATATTAAAGAAGTCGCATAGAGACGAAGCTATATTTTTATATGGAAAAGTTGGTTTGGAAGACTTTTTGGATATTCATATGGCTTACGACCTATCGTGCGGCTGGCTTAAGTGATCGCTTTATACAATGTAACTTTAACCAACTCCACCCATAATAGTTTATCACATGTATATTTTTTTTTGGAAAAATGTATATGTGTTTAACTTGCAGAACTTGTTTCGTATGTCAGTTGTATTTTTACTTCCACCACCTGCAGTCGAAAGCTTTTTCACTCCCATAATCCAATACAGATGTCACTATTTATAATGAGATATCTATCTATATATTGATTGGAGTTTTTAAAGCATTATTAATTATATGTGTATATAAGATTCTTCCACATTATTATCAGTAAACTAGAAAACGCCTGAAAATTATTCAAATTTTCAACTCCAGTTTTGTATATTCACAATACTTTTAGTATGTGCAAATTTTTCAGGAACACAATACTGGATTTTATTATAATAATTAATCTTAAACCAGCCGTACGATAGGTCGTAAGCCCTATGTACACCCAAAAGACTTCTATACCTTCTTTAAAAAAAATACAATTTTGTCTATGTGAGACATCTATAATATATCTTAATAAAAAGAAAATAATTATTTTACATTTAAGAATACTTTTTACAATACTGATTAAGAAAATTGTATTTTTCGAAAAGGATTTAAGTAAATAAACTCAATAATAATTAAGTCTCATCATGGATAAAATCCAGTATTGTGCCCTTGAAAATTTTGGAAATACTCAAAATATTCAGAATATTTATTTTAAATTTATTTAGCAATCGAAAGAAAAAAAATATATATTTATGAATACTTTTTTACCATAATGATTAAGAAATTTGTATTTTTCGAAAACAATATTGGTAAATAAACTGAAGGGTTTTAAATAAAGATAATAGTTAATTGAACCGTATGTTTTTCCGGGAAACGATTCTTGACGTTTCGTTGAATTCTTATTCAACTTCATCAGGAGGGCGACCTTTACCCTCGGAGGTAGAGGGCGGACTGATTAACGTTTCCGAGGGCGTAATCAGTCCGCCCTCTACCTCCGCTGGCAAAGGTCGTCCTCCTGATGACGTTGAATAAGAATTCAACGATACGTCGAGAATCGTTTCTCGGAAAAACATACGGTTCATATAAAATATCCGCAACCAGTTACAGTTAAATACGGCTAACGACCGTAATAACAATCTTAACTCTTTAATAATTAATTGATTGAAGTCGTTTTAAGTATTGATTATATCTTTCGGAATATTTTGAGTATGTTTAAATTTTTCAGAACAGAACTGGATTGTTTGTCACAGCGACATCAATAATCAATTAGTGTATATTAAGGATGTCTCACAGAGACGAAACCGTATTTTTTCAAGGCAGAGTAGGTATAGAAATCTTTTTTGGGTGGCCATAGGACTTACGACCTATCGTAAGTTTGACTTAGGTGATCACCTTACACATATGTAACGTTCGCCATTTCCACCCATGATAGAATACCACGTCTATTAATTTTTTGGAAGTTGTATATATATTAAATTTTTGCGCCACGTTTCACATGTGAGTTCTAACGACCCCCTAGCGGCTAGCACCAAAGCTTTTTCCTTCCCCTTGAATAACCACAGATGTCGCTAAACGAGACATCTGTGGTAATTCATTATTATTGGAGTTTTTTAGCTATATACTTTTTCTTGTCAAATGGAATTCATCCGAATTCCTATCATTAACTAGTATACGCCAGAAATATTATTTTCAATTTTATTAAACTCCGATTTTTACCAGTATTTTCATTCAGAAAAAAAAGTAACCCATAAAAACCAAGTTTTTATTATACTGCCTTTCTTTGTAAAATATAACAACAATTAAAGACGAATTAAAACATATAACATAACACTAAACTTTCAGTCATTTAATATATTTCTAAAATGTCAGATGTTTTGATGAGACACTTCATGCTTTGAAGATTAAATTCTAAAAACATTTGTCTTTAGATTTTCGACATTCGTAGTGAAGTACCTATTATGCATACCGACGGAGTAATTAAAATTTAGAAAATATTCCGCGACGTTATCGGGCCGCCGTAATCAAACTTTTCTAATGATTCCAATTTGAAAAAACCAATAAAATTTCTAAAAATCCAAAGTTTTTTCACCCGGCAAGCAAGCAGACGCCACGAGTTAATATAAAGGGAGTAAAAATACGGTTTCGTCTCTGTGAGACATCTTTAATATACATTAATTGATTATATCTTTGTTTACCGCTGTTCCGTTGTTTTCATCCCTGGAATCTAGATTTGAATCCTCACGGCAGACTGTAATATATATTCTTCATAAGGTATCAGGAGTAAACTACCCCTATCGCTCCCCATAACATTTTTAGGTCACTTGATATTGTTTTCACTATATTAGAAACGTGCTTGCAATTTTTAGACGAAAATTTCATCGGTAAATGTCAGATCGGCCGTAAGGGTGGGGAGACACGATATTGCTCCGAGTGTATAACGGTATGAAAAATGTTATGTTCTCTGTAATGATAGAGTTTATAGCAGCGTCATATTTGATGGAAATTTTTCGTACATCGATCTTTATATAGGGTAAATTTAATATTATTTCTGTAAAATATAAAACGAAAATAATATGATGTTTAAATAGGGAAAAAATATTCAATTTCTGAATATTTTCAAGAAAGTACCCACTAAAAAAATTAAAAATATCTGTTTTGCGTTTTTATAATTTATAAAATAAATATTTTTCCGTAATTAAATTTATCATTTTATTTTCAGAATTGACGTTATCTTTCACAATTATATATTGTATATAATTGTGAAAGATATACAATATATAATTGAAAGATATACCATAATAAGAGCTAGAATCCGGTTCGAATTGCGCACTATCGAAGTCTATCGAAATCTCTGGAACACTGATATTATCTCCAAAATTCTACAAACGTCTAGTACAATCTGGAAGCGACGGCAACATTCTTGCAAACATAAAATAATCTCGGAGGCTCGAAAAACCAAAGTGTTTCGTATAAAAAAGGGCGGAACCAGAGCCGCAGTGACATATTTATTATGATGTTTGACCGACGTGGCTTAGCCAGCGATTAAACCAGTATTACCAGCGCAGATTAATTCGATGCGACAGATATCGAGCGAAATACCTACTTAGGTGCGATAATTTTTTAAATAGAGATGTGAACACGGAATACGTGTCACATCAATATTCTTACTATTTTCAAACTAAGCCAAACGCTTGTGCTATGAAAATAGGACTAACTTGCTAGTCTGGAGTGAGGTTCGAACCCGCGACCTTTGGATCACGTGGCCAGTGTCCTAACCACAGGACCAACAAGCTACTCTATGCAAGTGATAAAAAATTATTTAACAGACGAGTGTTAATTGGAAAATAGTTAAAGAATAGTGTTTAAATTAAATTGCTGTCCAGTGACTTTGTGAATTTGTTAAAAAAATTAATAAATCGGTTTTTAATTTCCAGTGTTTTCATTTGCCTTCCATAACCAACGAACCGTGAGAATATTGGGTATAAGTAGCCCTCGTGGTCCAGTGGGCATGACATTGGTTTCTCACACCGAGGGTTCCGGGTTCGATTCCCGGTGAGGTCACTATTAATCTTTGTGATTTAATCAAGCCTGGGTATGTTGTGATGTGTTTCTCTTCTATAATGGGGCATCTTGGATGTTAAAGCACAAAATTGAAAAAAAAAAGGAATATATAAAATATATACTTTTGTTCTCGCATCTGTTGGTAACTCTACTTCAAGTACAAAATACAATACATAACTATTGACAGTTCACTCTGCACTAACTATGCACTGTCATTTATGCGAGTTTCGAAAAAAAAAATTTCGTCTGAAATTAGTAAAATTATATTTGTATATCATTAATTTTAAACGACGCGCGACGTCTACAGTATTTAGAATCGAAAATCAATTATGTTTAATATCAAAATATCAAAGTATTTTTTTCAATAATTTTGGCATAATTATTTTTTTTTAAAGCTCTTTTGGGTCGATTTTTTTATTAAAATATACAATAAAAAAATCTTATTACCATGAATATATATTTTTACATGCCCTCTTATTATTTTGGAAATTTAACAACTCTCTTAATTTATAATTATTTTCAATATTCTGGATAATTACAATATAAATTATACGCATTAAAAAAACCTTTTGAATTTTCTATGCCACAAGCATAAACCATATATTTGAAGATAGCACAAATAAAATTTTGAATGGGTCCCAACTTCCTGGCGAGGAAGGAATAAATGAATAAGAAGTCGATAGAGCATATGGAACCGTTTATATTTTATTCTGTAACACTACTAGAATTGTACGACCATTTCAACTGTACCGCCCTCAAACCTCAGTGGAAAAATGAACATATTTATATTAGATGCAGGAGAACCACTCTAGTAATCAAGATAAAATAAAATAAACTATAACGAAAATAATGTTTTTTCAAAAAGTATAAAACATTCATTATTTAGTTTCAGGCATTTTTTCTAAATTAGTTAATAAATTTATTTTGAAGTTCTAGGATTATCGATTTATATACCTAATAATTACACAAAAACACTTTTCATCGACATGTAGGATTAAGTTTTTAATTTAAATATTGTATTAACTTATGTATGGGTACAATATTAACTTATAGACTTATTTTGCTTATTTATATATAGAATAGGCGCTGATTTTCTAGAGTAACCCGCGTATTGAAGTCTTGAGAAAGACTGTTATTATACACCCAACGTTTCGGACAGATAACACTGTCCATTGTCAAAGGGATTTTCGCCTTGTATTTTGAGTCCCGTTTTGAATTGGTGGCGAGCACACCCGTTTCACTCCAGAAGTCGAGATCCAAGTGAAGCTTAATATGAAGCTAACTGAGTTTACTTTGTGTACTTATCTATGAAATTTGTCCGGGACCTGGTAATTCTTCTATTATGTATATCTATATCTATTATTTGTATTAATGCGTTCATTTACTGCGTCGGTACTTGGATCTATATTGGAATCGGATTACTAGAAGTTAATTTATAAAAAAAATTACAGTCATTAAGTATGGATTTCCAAGTATTGGGGATTCGGATAACATCGTCCCGGTAATTCATGTTATTTTTATTTTTATATATTTCTGTTGCTTCTAAACAGGGCGAAAATCCCTTGAGAAATTAAATTCATTTGTTATTAATTATAAGATAAATACCTCACCTAACTTAAAAATCCAAATGCTATATATTTTTTCCATACAGTTTGGTAATTTTGGGATTTGGACGTTTGATTAACATGATTTTTAAAAAATGGTCTTCGATACATTTCTGAAGCACATTTCTAATAATATATTTTTTTATATTATATAAAAATGTCTGACAAACAAATGATCTGAGGTGAGTGTTGAAGTGTTGCCTCTGATCCTTACCGCAAGTTTTATCCACATGATTGATGAGCGCCAGTGGTTTTGATGCCTCCACGTCTCCCCTCTTCTACCCTTTTCCAGAGAGATCCACCCGCAGCCTGCACGGAGTATCTTCAGTTGGATTTGGGGATGTTAGATTCATTTTTGTATCGCTTTTTCTCTGCAGGTTACGAACAGTCAACCAAATTGAATGGTTGTTAATTTGTTGAACTAATATTTACCTACCTTCGATTAGACATTTCTGTAATTCGTTTGTACGATATTATACTTCTACATAATTCTTTAGTATTATGTATTTGTTAAAATAACATTTACATTCGATTAGACATTACTTTAAGGTACGATATATTATCCTTTAATTCGTTTTCAATAGTATTATACGAGTATATTTGTTAAACTGATATTAACATTCGGATAGACATTACTTGTAGCACGATATATTATACTTTTGGTGATATTATTAAAATAATTAAAAAAATAAACTTAGTTTTCACTACTTTTGTAATTAAAAATATCAACATGTTTCAGAAATATCAACATGTTTTGTTTACCCTTCAATATTTTATATTGAAAAACATCGGTATTTGTAAATAATGAAATTTCTATTTCAATATTGAATAAAATCCCAAATGTCATTCAACCAGCTTTCTCGGGCGTTTATAAATTGATTTGTAATGATTGTGATTATTTTTATATAGGAAAAACGTGTAGAAATTTTGAAGTTAGAGTTAAGGAACACTTAAGGTGTTTAAATAGCAATAATTATTCCGAATTTTCTGTCCATCCTATGGATAATTCTTATGATATTAAATTTTACATATAAAATATGCAGAATCACAGTTTGATAAATTAAAAATTTTGGAAATAAGAAAAATTGTCAATAGTAAATTAAATATTTTAAATACCAAGGTCCTTTTTACAAATAGTTATCTTTTAAATTTATTTTCATGTTAAGTAGGTACTTTATTATTCATTTTCCATATATATTTTTTTAAATATTTTGATTGTCTTTTCTTTGATTTTTTAATTTAATTTTGTTAATATACAATTGTATCCTAACAAAGGGGCCATGGGCTCAAAAGTGATATGAAATATATGATATATTTTACGTTAATTTGTTTGCAATAGTTATATATATTTGTTAAACTAATATTTACATTCAATTATATATTACTGTAAGCACGATATATTATACTTTAATTTTTTTCATAAATATTATATATTTTTTAAACTAATACTAATATTTACATTCAATTATATATTACTGTAAGCACGATATATTATACTTTAATTTTTTTCATAAATATTATTTATTTTGTAAACTAATACTAATAATAGAACATGCAATTAGACATTACTCGAAGGCACGATATATTATTATACTTAAATTTGTTTGCAAAATTATATATTTGTTAAACTAATATTTACATTCGAATAAATATTACTGTAAGGCATATCTTGCTTCAAGAAAAGAGGTACTGGGATCGATACCCACCCACCAAAATCTTTTCGAAGTAATGATGAACAGAACAAATCGTAAAGATGAGATTAATTATGTTAGAAAGTTTTCTTAGGCAGTTTTTGTGATGAATTTTGCTAGAAGAGCCTCTAGAAGAATATGCGCCATGTTTATATAAATTAGTTCAATTAATCGATGGTTCCTACATTGTACATAAAGATCATGGCTCTACTAAATTATAATTAATTATATTACAATTACATTTATATCGAAATTTATACACAACTAGCTGTGCCCGCACGGCTTCGCACGCGTAGATTTTTAGAACACTGTTTGGATCGTCATAGAACTTTCGCGAACCTTCTATAAAATTCTCCTTCCAGAACTTTTAAATAATTCGAATGTACAGGAACCTTCTAGACACGCCGACACATTCCGCCACCCAGTTTAGAACCTTATAGAACTTTCGGGAGTTTTCTAGAACCTTCTCCTTCCAGAACTTTCTAGAGCAGGTTTTTCCGGAACCTTATAGACTCACCGACACAGTCAGCGCTATCAGCCTATTTTGAAATAATCTGAAGCATTTGCGGCCTTCCCATAACAAAACAATGTGCTAGAAAGCACATTTTCGTCACCCACTCCCACCCACGCGCAGTCAACCCCACCAAACTCGCATATTTTACGATGTGACACTAAGGGTTATCCACCACCATAACCACCGGTGGGTGGTTGTGGCTGGTTGTGGAGAAAACTTGGCGGGTAGGGAAACACGGGTTTCTTTATATATATATACTCGTATATATTGATTTAATTCCAAACGAATAAATGAATTTCATTTAACAAATGTTCGAAAAAACATACAACTCGTTTCATAAATAAATTATTTTACGTTCTTAAACATAAAATACTCGCTATGCGTAAATATTATTTCGCTTCTTAAACAAAATAATATTCATTACTAGCTTGCCGTGAAAATATTCCGAATGTTATTTTACGTGTCGATGAAATAATATATCTAATAAGTTTTGAGGGCCCCGACGGAGTTTTGAGGTAAACATAAAACACTCGTTTATCTAACACCCAATTGAGGCAGGAAAACCTCAAAGTTTCCCTAAACAAACGTGCCACGTTAAACAATTTGCGTTCACCCCTGCCCCACCCCCATGCCAACCCAACCCGAAATGAATCCTCCAATTATGATTCCCGGAGTACCGAATCCCGGCCGTGATATGGTTAAACCAAACCCACTAATAGAAAATAATTTCTATCGTTTTTCATTTATGTTCAACCGTAACCGTAACGGACGCTTCGCAGGTGGGCTACCAATTCAGGTACCGGGTGAGTAAAAACATCAACTGAAACAAATGAAAAATCTCAATATAATTTTTATGATTTTGCTTCTTGTAAAAAGCAAATAACCTCATGTTATGTATATTTTTACAGAAGATAAAATAAACATAAAAGGTATTTTTCTAGCAGTTTGTTGCTCTGGTGGTTAAGACACTCGCGTCAGTGGTCGATGGTTTGAGCCTAATTCTAGGAGACTAACAACTTGGTCCTATTTTTATAGAACAAGCGTTAAGCTTAGTTTAACAAAAGGTAATAAGAATATTGAAGCATCACATACTCAATGTTCGCATTTCTTTATTTAAAATTAAAATGCCAATATTAGCTAAGAAACTAAAATCACATTCCAGTTTTATATATATTTTTATATTGTTTTATATATTTATATACGTATAATATTTATTTTTTTTATCCACTCGTATTTTTTTATTTCCTTTCTGTATCATACACACACAGCTTCTCATTTGGAAACTCAGATATGTCTCTACCTTCTGAGACGAGGCTCCGTGAAGTTTCGGACAATCCATGCATCTTATTACAGATCGACCTCTTTCCCTCCCTCCTTTCAGAGATTAGTACAAATCATACAATATTTTATAAAGCACATGAAATATGTAATAAATTATTAAATTCTTATAGGTAAATTAATATGGATTAGAAAATACTAACAAATTTAATGGACCTATGGATTAGGTATGCGCTAGTGATGTACGTATAGGTCCCCTAAAACAAATATTGAAAACATTTTTGACATCAGGGAAGGTAATCTTCCGTCCCAGCCGGTACCCAGGTAGGAGATAAGGGTAGCGCGGGGAACGGTCGCCGATAATAGTCGCCGTACCGTATAAAATCCACATATGAAACGGCGTTTAAGGCCCCGCTTACCCCGGCCGCCCCATGTTTATGTATGGACCAGTATTTATGACTTCCTCTTGGAAATGGTTCGGGTTTTGCGGCGCGGGCTTTTATTGTGGCGGATTTTTCCTTTGTTGGCCGCGATCACTCCGAGCGGTCGTTAGCGCCTCCTACCGGAGATATACAGGATTACACTTTTGTGATTCTTATGGTTTTGCTGCTTCGCCATCTTCATCATCTTTCTGCTCCCTAAATTCTATACTCCGCGTACTGTTTAGACGATTTTACGGATTCAATGGATTGCCGTATTTAATACGTGAAATTTGTCGGTGTACTGAAACCGCAACGTTTGGTTTGGCCATTACGTCGTCTTGGCGGAGCGTCCGTTTGATATTTGTTAAAAACGCGGTGTCCACAAAAAATATTAAACTGCTGTCTGGAGTTTGTAAATTAGGTTAGTAGTTTGTGTTTACAATTTTTAAAATGCATTAGTAATATATTTTATTATCTTCGTGCATTCTTATGTAAATAGCAGAAAAGATTATATGCAAGATCAATTTATAGATTTTTTATGTATCTATGTCCCGTTTAATTCTTAAATTTAAAAAAAATAACCCATTTTTTTATTTAACATTACATTAAATTACATTACAAATATAATTATACAATAATAATTTATCATATAGTAAAATATGTAACTACCCAACTAGGCTGGCCTGTTTTAGGGCAAGTTATATATTTCATTTTAAAACACAATATTCGACTGTAGGTACTCATTAGTATATATAATTAATTAATGATTTAGAGTTCAAGTAAATTAGTACATTATAAAAAATTTAATTATATTAATACAATACAAATATTTTAATTAAATTAATACAATAAAAAGTTAAATTAGATAAATACATTATATAAATACATTAGTTTAACAGTAGTTTTCCAAATAAGATAAAAAAATTATAAATATTTAAAATGAAGAAGAAGAGAAAAAAATATATGATAATTTTCATTCTACTAAAGAGTTTTATTTTATAATTTCCTTTTATTTCTTTTCACTGTTTTCTCTACTCATATTTAAAACCAAGTTTTTATTATACTCCCTTTCTCATTGAATCAGGTTTCGTGTCTATGTACGCGTCGGGCTAATTACTCATTTGTATTGATTCCAATTTGAAAAAACTGAAAAAATTTCGAAAAATCTAAAATTATACTATATTTATTAATTTTTTTTAAACTAAAATTTGTTAGATCATTTTTATCGTCTGCCACGAGTCTGCTTGCAAAGTTTCAGCTCGATTTGATCACGGGAAAAGGGTTAAAAATCGATCCGAAGTCTTTTCGTCAGACAAGCAAGCGAACAGACGCTACGAGTTAAAAGAAAGGGAGTAATATCTATGATTATGATTTTATATTTATCAACAACTCATTTATTTTATTTTTAAGAGTTACACTAAAACCACAATAATAGGTTGTGAATATAGACGTAACCATTCCTTTGTAGCAAGAGAAAAATAATATTTTTAAATTAGTTTATAAATATAAAAAACTAGCTGGTCATACCCGGCGTTGCACGGGTTAAGGATTAAGTAAAAAATAAGTTTGTGAGGGAAAACAAAGGTTCCCCTGTTCTCTAAAAAAACAGTGTTTCCATTTAATGTTAACATAAGTTATTGTAACATAAACGTAATATTTAGATATATGGTATCGCAGACTTTTTTGTAGATATGAATGTCCTTTATAAAACTGTGGTACATCACTTTGCTCTATTGTCAAAAATTTCCGCAGCGTACGCGATATAAGGTTTTTTGATATTTTTTCACACGTTGAGTCACACATTAATGAAGTTTTCATACGGATCCCTAACGTTTTTGAAAATATTCTATAGCCTATGTTCATCGGGGATATTGTAGGTTTCTAAATGTGAAAGAATTTTTCAAATCGGTCCAATAGTTTCGGAGCCTGTTCAATTCAAACACACAATCAAATCTTTCCTCTTTACAATATTAGTATAGAAAATATTCGTCTTTTCAATTTCAACACAATACTCTTTCAATACACAACACGTGTTCAAACAATACTCTTAAATAAAAACAATACTACGTAAGTTTACGCTATATTGTGTATTAGAGTGTTAATTGATTAATCGGCTAAATCCAAAATAATGGTCCCATTGCATATACAACGAAAATGATTATTTCACTATATTATTGAATGTGCTAATAACAAAATGAAAGATAATTTACGTTTAAAAAGTGAGTATTAAATAAGATATTACACTTTAAAGTTTCGAAAAATGCACTGCATATTTTGACATTTCATAGGTTAGGTTATTAGGTTTGGTTTGGTTAAGTTATTAGGTTTGGTTAGGTTAGGTTATTAGGTTTGGTTTGTTTAATTTAGATTACGATTATTTTAGTTAGATTAAATTAACAGGACGTTAAATTATATAGTGAAATACTTATTTTCAAAGTATGAACAACGGGACCATATTCTTGGATTATTCCGATTAATCAAACTTTAAATCGCAGCCGTCCATCGCTCTCCGAGCCTGCTGGGAGGGCCATCCGCCATCCGCAAATAGCCTGACCAGCTAGCGCCATCTGTGGCTAATGACGCGAAGCTCCGCCATTACTTAAACATGCGCCCCGTCACGTGATGTTGCGTCACGTGACGGCGTCCATTAAACATGGACGAGCGATCCTATATTAATTGCGACATTTTAATTTTCAATTAATTATCGCTCGACTCTGCAATAAACACTTTTTTTTATAAATAAATCACCCAAGTAAATATTAAAAATTCCAAACAACATAATATATATTTTATTAAAAAAAATTTAATTACTTCATTTTTAATTTTTACTTCAGTAATGTTTTTCACATTTCATTTCGTACGTCAAATATCGACGGTTCCTACGTATACTGTCGAATCTGCAACAATTCGATTTTTGTTTTGTTTTGTTTGGACTATCCAATTTACTCTATATTTTCGGATAATGTTAAAAAAAAGTGTAATTTTCCTTTACGTTTGCGTTTCTCAAAACGAAAATTTAAAATTTTGTAACGTTGTTCGAAAATGTAGAGTAAAATAGATAGGTAGTTTAAAATAATAAAACAATAATGCGGATTCGATAGTACACGTAAGGACCGTCGATATGTTTGTTAGAGATCGATTGACAATTACTTTGATTATATTACACTGAAAGCAAACTCCCTCTCTAAGCAGGTATTTTAAGGTTTTATACTTTATCACCACGGTAGCTTCATGGGGACCAGTACTCTCTCATTCAGACTGTAGGGTAACCTTCGGCGTGTCCCAGGAGTCCTTGGGCTTTCAGAACCTTTAGCCGTGCTATACCCCCATGCTTTAGGGTTTTGTAGTGGACAATTTTACACAGACAATCAATCGTTAGGGCAAGTAATGAAACAAGGTACGATTTTGGTGATAAATTTTAGAAATCATTTCTTATTTTATTTTAGACATTTTGACATTTATTTAGAATTACATATTAATTTTAAAAATCGGTTCACGAGTAAGAAAATTTGCATACAAAGAATATTAGAACAAAACGCAAATGACAAGGCACAACACCGAATCATCAATCATAAAAAAAACATGAAAATAAGTTTAACAATTCGTTGATATATGCCAGAAATTAAAGTTTGCAATTATGTACAAAACAGAACATATTACTTACTCCAAGTCAGGATAGAATGATAAAATAAAGGTACAGATACACATGCTTATTAGTGGCATGCTCATAAATCAACCGGTCTAAGTGGCATGCTCATTACTAGCAATGTGCGTACACACATGCCACTAATAAGCAAGGCCTAAAGAAGATCGATAATGCGCATGCTCACGTGCCACTAAATAAGCATGTGTATCAGCACCTTAAAACAATTGAATAAAAAATTCCCAGAGTGAGAATTCTGCAAACAGTGTTCAAAAAACAAACTTCAAATTTAAGTGGTCCTCGTAAGTTTAATCTCCTGAATGCTGTCCCCGAGAATTGCTAATTTAATATGTACTGGATTTTAGATATTATGTATCAATCCCTTAGAAAATCATGATTCCTATAAAATTATAGGCTATATTTGCTAAAAAATCTAGAATTCATTGTAATCTAAATTAATAATCCTCCATGACTGCATTATTTTTTTATATTGCTGCCTTTGCTTTTGTACGTACGTATGTGGGGTATAAAAGCAAAGGCAGCAATCTCCAATAAATAAAAATAAATATTTTGAATGCAGTCGCCGAGGATTACTAATTTTAAATGTACTGAATTCCATCCAAAATCATTTTTCCTATAAATTTATATGCTATTTTACCTATAAAATCTCGAATTCAGTGGATTATAAATTAGTAATCCTCAATGATTACATTTTTTTTTGGATATTGCTGCCTTTGCTTTTATACCCCACATATCATGTTTCAATTTAAGATTTAGATCAATAAATTATTTTTGATGATGAAAATATTTATTTATTTATTATAAATATTATGTTAAAAATGCCAGAAAATAATAGGATAACAGCACTTTTAGAATGTTATTGTTAAATGCATATTTGCTTGTTATCAATTCATAAACAAAATCTTAATAAATGTAAATGTGAAATACAAAGCCATGGAAAATGTTTGCCTTGCTAAGTAACAAATTTTCAAAAATAGTATAAACAAGCTGTTACTCACAACACAAACAAGTCGTCAAAAATGACGCATCATTGTTTCGCGTCTTTGCTAAGCCCTAGTATACATTTATAGCATCTTTTTGGCGGTCTACGGAGAGGGGGCCGTAGCCACATAGGGTTAATCAGCCTAATTTAATCAGTAAATCAGTTAATCAGTTCTGGTTTAGTGGTCCAAGGTTCAAGTCCCATCTCCGGCCATATTTTTTAGCCTTGAATCCGAACGAAATTACGGACGTTACACGAAGTTACGGGGACGGACAGACAACGGAATTGTTATATTTTATAAAGCTGCGGAACACGAGCAGCGGCCAGTTGTAAAAATCAATTGCTACGAGAACCACGGTAGCCCGGACTGCTGGAGCGTCCGTTTGAGTTCGTGCTGATTTAAAGAATTAATTAATAATTAAGTGAAAGAATTAATGTTTTTGTAATAAATTACGATCCCCTCGGGTCGCCGCCAGCTTCTGAATTTTTTCTTCTTCAATTGTTGCTTCGAAGAGCTTCCGTACTCCAGAGTTACAGTACAAGCAGCATCGGTCGAAACTAAATGTACCAATCCAATGTTTACCCCATCTCGTTGGTAAGTTCTTGGCCTATGAACGGCGTTTCTGCACGTCCAACCTCCGCACTTGGCCAATCACATTGTTGTTTCGGTTATACCGGGACGCGATCGCCTTTGAACTGGTTAACTGGCAAAATTTAATGCAATATCGCTGCTCGAGTCGTTCCTTCGTTACACACATAATTGTCGTTATAGACGTACCAGCATAACTTGGCGTGCGAGGGAGGGCGTCCCTGTCACGTAACAGAAGTTGTCAGGGTGTAAATTTATTACACAACACATAATGTACAGAATGTCCAGTGACCGGTGTCGTATTAAATACAGAAATTTGGTCGGGCAGCACTAAAGATACCATGCTGAGTGGCGGCCGTTCTATCTGTCAAACTGTCAGACGGTAATATCAGTCCGTTATTCGCTTTTTCAGCTTCACAAAACTTTAATACTTCATTGGCAATTGTTCTTGCACCATCCCGGAATGTTTAGGATGTTTTGGACATAATAATTCAGTGTATATTGGTAATCAAGATGTCACAGCTCCCGACCAAATACAAAATTGAACTAAATGACAGGGCGAGGGGTTACCGCCGGGTGCGGGCGGAGCGGGTTTTAGTTCCAAATTCGCCGCACGCCAAGTTACGTTGGGCAAGCAATAGTAGATTAGTCAGTACTCACAGGGCTTGTTTTGGAATAATTTATTTAAAACATAAAAATTAAATAAATAAACACATCAACTAGTTACAAATACTGTCACTTAAAGGTGTATGAAATTTTTATTTTTTATTGTTTATTTTGGTTTATAAAACATGTTTTTATTGTGAATTAAAATCGCACTAAACATGATAATAAAAAAAAACTAGAACATATCGCACTGATTTACTATTTAAAGAATTAATTAATGTCCTTAATTTAGAGAGACTATATAAAAAAAACGCATTATAACAAAGACACAAAGAATATTTTAATCACAAAAACATAAATATTAAACACAAATAATAAATTCTCATTGTCAATCGACACAAACACTAGAAAGTATAAATTAATATACTCAAATTCAATAAAACATTCAGCCATAAAACACCATTGCACTTATCTAGGCATTAGGTACTTCGATAGTCTGCCAGTAAATATAAGAATTCAAAATATATTAAACATTCTTAAAAAGATGCAAATTGTATGAGAAATTAAAATAATATATATAAACATGTTATTTATTTAATACATAGTACAACGCACCATTAAAAAAACAATGTATATAAAGATGTAAGAATAAAAAAAGAGATAAGCTATAATTCCATCAAAAACAACTCATAATAAAGTGATATATAAAGAAAAACAAAACATTAAGCGAATGACATAAAGTATAACAAAATTACATCAAAATGAAATAATAGTTATCAAATCAAATAATATGAAACTCACGAATCAATAAAACTACAACAAATTAAAAATATTTATAAACAAATTAAGTCAGAAATTAAAGAAGCAACAAAATTACAACAAAATGAAATAATTGTAAACAAACCAAATCTGAAACTCAAGAAGCAATAAAAATGACAACAAAATAAAATTAAACATAAAATTCAAAATGCGAAAACAAAAGATAGACATTACATCAATAATTATAAACGACTGAATTCGTCCAGAAGAGCTTTCTAAAAAGGCGGCTAGTGTTTCCGATAAAACATCTGATAGGTAGCCATACTCGTTTCCTAACCTATGGAGCCTTCTAATAGGTGAGCTATAGAGATAATTTACACTAACATTGTCACAATGAAACGATAAACTTTGTCTAGTGCTCCTGGAAGGGATGTGATAAAAAATTAGCTGCATTTGTTTTGAACTGTTGTAATAATTATTTACTGTTCAAACATTTTATTTATTTATTAATGAACATCCTTTTACAGTACAAGAGAGTTAAAGGAATTTTTATATACCTAACACAAAACACGTTTTAAAGTAAATAATTACAAAATAAATAATATAAATAAAACATATTTAATAGAAATGAACAACATATAAACAATGATTAGTACAAAAGCAAACAATAATAATTAGAAAGTTTTAACAAATTAATAATAAAGTAAACTAAGGATAATTAAACCAACATACCAGATAAATAAGACAAGAAGATGAAATAAACCAAAAAAATATATATAGAATTAAAACATATTCAAAGCGAAAATTAACAATAATTAGAACACTTTCAAATAAATAAATAAATTTAATTCATGGGGAACTAAAAATAAATAAAAAATTAGTCAATTAAACTGTATTAGATCTACTGGCATATTCTAAGTCTAAGTAATTATTTAATTCGGATATACTTCTACAACGAAAAATATCTACTAATTTTGAGAATTTGTTTCCAAGGCGATGCATGCATGTTAACGGTGAATTAAATTTAATTTAATTTATATCTGTGGGTCCCTATAAAGAGAACTTCGTGATGCTTCGTTTGTCTTGATATATTACACGAGACCTCTGAATCAGTTCAACATACTTTTAATAATTTTAAATATGAACACTACGTCGCTAACATCACTTCTGTATGATAATTTCTTCACATTCATTAAATTATCAAAATTTATGCTTACTATTGGAATATACATTTTAAAATTTACAAATTTCAAGAATTTGTGTTGTACTCATTCTGCTTTTCTGCATAGTAATGAGACCACAAAGTTGAGTTGTGTTCCAACGTACTTCTTACAATGGATGTGCCCATTGTAGTAAGAGAACGGAGCGAATTAATGTTTTTTGCTGTCCACACAAATCCTAAGGATTTCATTGCTTTGTTACAAATTTCATTATAATGTTGAATAAAGGACAGTTTTTCGTCGAAAAGCACACCCAAATCCCGAATGACTAAGACTCTACATAGATCTATATTGTTAATGCAGTATTGATATATGGTTTTATTTTTACTTCTATTAAAACTTATCTGTTTACATTTTTCAACATTAAGATATAATTCATTATTGCAGCACCACGTGTAAAGCGGATTTAGGCTGTTTTAGTACAATACATATTTTTATATATTTTAAGATCATCTGCAAATAGTAAAACATGAACTCCATAAAAAATGTCAACCGTATCGTTTATAAAAAGTTAACATAGAATAGGCCGGAGGTGGGATCCTTGAGCTACACCAATGGATGCCTCAAACGGAAAAGATTTATAATCGTGCAACTTAATATAGAGATTTCCATAAGTTAGGTAGCTTTCAACACATTTCAAGGTGTGATTGCTCATTCCCATGGCTTTTAAATTTTTTAATAATAGTTTGTGTGATACCTTGTAGAATGCTCTGCTAAAACCCGTATACACCGCAACCGTCTGCAAGTGATTATTCATATTCTTATTTATATATTATTCGTATAAAAGTAAGTTTGTAAGCGTTAATTTCCCGCTTTCAAATCCATGATGTAAAGGGGATATAACGATCTTATTTCTATATTGATTATTATCTCTTATGTTAATAACTGTTTCAATTAAAAATGCGATTGCACTCTTGTTTCCATACACGTGTTTTAATTTTAATGACACAGTAACAACAAAAGGAAAAAATATAACTTTATATATTAATAACTTCATGTAAAATATATTGTAAAAAAAAAACAAGTTTCATGTCAAGTGTGTATACAATTCTTTCAATTTACATTATATTGCATTAATAATAATAATAATAATGATAATAAAATAAAAATTTAAAAAATATTACCAATACGTTTAGCGGCCCTCGTAGCGCAGTGGGTATGACACTGGCTTCCCACACTGAGGGTTTCGGGTTCGATTCCAGGTGAGGTCACAATTTTAATATATGTGATATACTCAAGCCTGGGTGTATTTCACTTCTGTAATTGGGCCTCCTGGCCTATTGAAGCGAAAAAAAAACATAAAAAAATTTTTTTTTTCTTCATTTGAACAACCCAACCAAATCATTAGTAGCATTCCTCTCGCCTTTGATTTGCCGGACTGCACTGAACAACTGTGTTTGCCTTTTAATTTGTTACGGGCTTTATTAATCGGTCCAATGTCCCCCGTAGGGTGGACACATCCCCTCACAGCATCCCCTCACCCGCAGTTTGCCGCAGTATATCTCAATAGAAACTACGTCTGTAAGTATTTTGCATCAGACAACCTCTGTCGATGCATGTGCTCCTGATATTTTTTATAATTACGTATTCTTAATTTTTTGTTGAATTAGAACCTTTATGTACCACGTGAGTATGTTTTAAAAGCATAATTAGTTTTTGTATATTTTATATATTTTTGTAAATTCTTTGACAACGGTATACCCAAAATATGAAAAATTGATCGGTTAATAGAGTATTTCTTGTGACGAATCTCAAAATGTAGAATTACTTTGATAAAAATTAATTCGAAAACTCCAATACCATATTAAAAATATTTTTTCTTTAAGCACAATAGAATCCACTAGATTAACCATTAGTAAATAACTATTAGGAAGAAAGTCAGTCAAACGCATTTTATTACTCCTTCAACGATTTTATTCGTTTATTATTTTTATTTTTTAATAAACATAATATTAATGACACTGATAAATGGTGACATAAATAATGTGAAATTAGAGTGCAGAGCATAAATATTTTATAAACATTTTGAAGATGATTACACGATATACTTTTTATGATAAAGAAATTACAAGTAATGATTTTTTCACAAAGAAACTACGAATAATATTTGAATATATAATCTGAAGTATTCCAATTACAATGAATGTATTTTTAATGTCTGAAACGGTCGCTATAAAGTTAAAGAATTATGTTTCTATTAATCTAGAAAGCACCAAGTATTTTACGGTTGGTATTAACGAGCTGACTTCATTCGACATGGAAAGCGACTGTGATATTTCGGTTTATATATTAAATATGTTATGTATTAAATATGTACAACGCCTTGATTACGCTGATTTATACTATGGCGGCTTGTTTTGTACGATAGAAAAAAACTCTTATATATTTTTGTAATTTACCTCGTTCTTATTTTAATTTTAACTCCCTTTATATTATTAACTCGTGGCGTCTGCTTGCTTGCTTGCCAGCTTGCCGTAAAAAAAAACCTTGGATTGATTTTTTACCCTTTTCCCGTAATCCAATCGAGCTGAAACTTGACAAGTAGACTCGTGGTGACAATCAAGAAGATCTTTAAAATTTTCGTTAAAAAAAATTATTAATTATAGTATAATTTCGGATTTTTAGAAATTTTTTTGGTTTTATCCAATTGGAATCATTAGAAAAGTTTGATTAGCAACGGCGGCCCGATAACGTCGCGGAATATTTTCTAAATTTGAATTACTTCCTCGGTATACATAATAGGTACTTCATTACGAATGTCGAAAATGTAAATTGACTGACAAATGTTTTTAGAATTTAATCTTCAACGCATGAAGTGTCTTATCAAAGCTCAAAACATCTGACATTTTAGAAATATATTAAATTACTGTAAGTTTTGTGTTATGTTATATGTTTTAATTCGTCTTTAATTATTGTTATATTTTACAAAGAAAGGGAGTATAACAAAAACTTGATTTTTATGGGTTACTTTTTTTTAGAATTTACCTTGTAAATCTAATTATTTACTTTTTTTACAGGGCTATTCGCAAAGTTTCTCTCGCAAAAATTAGAAACCTCGTTCATGTCATGCAAGCCAGCTAAGTGGGTGTCTTTAAAAATTAAAAAGTCGTGAAAAAATTTCCTGTTCATCTAATGTCTGAAAAAGTATAGCAAAAGCGAACATGGTGCAAGAAAACCACGTAAACTGGCATCTGAAAAGGGATTATGATAAAATTTACATGGCGCTTTATCTTATATGCCCATTTCTATGAAGCTCGGTTAAAAACAAAACGCGTAATGATATATTACAAATTTGAAAAATTACGAAATTCCGAAAAAAATGATTAAATTAATTTTATTTTCGAAGATAAAATATAATTATGAAAATCGGTCACTTTGAATGATGGACATGGTACGTCCATAATATTAAATCCTTCACATCCTGAAATTGATGTGAAACTAAAATTACTGTGACCATTAATCAAAGCTGACTCCTTTCCATTTCGGTCAACAGATGGCCCTGCCTTTTGCAATACGAGTTACTCGCATAATCGAGTTTCTGGAGGCTAAATACGTATTCAAATGTCGAGAAAAATAGCACAAACTTCCGAGTAGAAAAGTCTACCCATCTAAGCCTTTGTAGCCAAGCATCATATTTATTTGTCAATGGGAAATTTTTTTATTAATTAAAAAAACTAAAAAACATTTCGCCAACCACATTTATACAAAGTATGTTACTTTTCAATTGATAATTATGTTCAAGCCTTGAAAATACCAAATATTTTTATTACTTTTTATCATTTATTCATTGCGGTTAAGAGTTTTTAAACATTTTTTTATATAACTTCTCGAGAATATATATTTCTTTAATAAAAATATGATTTTATCATCCAGAGGAAGTTAATTGTTGTTTTCTGCTTTCACGAATCTCAAAATAAGTTCATACGATACAGAATATTTATAAAGATTTTATTAAAAGTGAAGAAAGCCTCTTTTGACAAACGCGATCAAAATTACTGGCAAAATTCGCGTCTAGTCCTTGTCCAGTTGATTGGCTTAATGGTAATCTGTAGGGGCGCAAAAGCGGGTGGCTATTTGTCCGTGTAGCCGCGGGTGGCGTAACTTTACACGGGGATGGGGATGAGGCAGCGCTGTCCAGCAAATAATAGTGTGGTCAGCAGATTAGCTGATGCGTGGTACAGAAGGCTCTGCCGCTAATGGAGAGTCGTTAATTTTCCGGACATGGCGCGGAGTAATGTCTTCAAGATTGGCCCAACTCGATAAAGCGTCGTAAACATTGCTGACAATAGAGACTACGCACAAAATGGCGAGGGGAACAATATATAATAGTGTACAGTTACAAAATGACACTAATTTCTGCAAGTGTTTATTACGTAATGATTGGATTTGTACTGCATAAAGTTTTGTAGAAAGTTATACTATTTTTTCATAATTTTCACATCAATTACAATTTTCACAAATTAGAGCTATGAAAATAGGAACAACTTATTTGATGTTAGAACACAGTAAAGATGGTCAGTTTTGTTTTAAAAATAAATTATCATTAATTTAATCATTAGCATTTTAGTTTATTTGAAAGCATACCTTGACAGGATAAGTATACAAACAAGTCACTAGTTAATAACTTGCATATTTAATTAATATTTTCTGTTTTTTTAAATAGGTGGACATTAATTTTAAATTGTACATTATAAACATTTTTGATAATTACAAGGAAATAAGACAACTTTTAAAAATCATATATTTATGTTACCGGAGTCGTGATAAAAAGGATTCCCAAATAATTATTAATAAAATAAGATTTAAATATATACAGAAATCCAAAAACCTACTTATTGCGGTTAGGTAAGTACAGTTCCTTCAGTGTATTAACCGTTTTCAAACGAAGGCACATTTCGAATAGCTGAGAGCTGCATCTAATATCTTGTTTCTAATTACGGAGACGTTCCAGTCATATCGAGATGACAATTTGCAAGTTCATTTATGATGTATCATATGAAATGTCTCGGATGACAATTACATGCACATCGACTCAGGAAAATTGCAGCGAGCATACATGTAGGGGTCGCGATAATTATGTTAAAACTAGCAGAAAGTAATACCATTACTAACTATTGTTGGTTAAATAAATTATTAATCATTTTTCACATTTTCTGCAAAAATATTGTAGATGGGAATGTGTTACAAGCGGTAGCAAAAAAAATAAATTAATTAAAAATTTGATATGATTTATAATTAAAAAATAATATAGTCTACCATAGTTGAACTTAATTCTAGAAATCAAAGCAACGCTATTCAAACATATTCAATTCCCGCAACATACGCGAAGCCCAGCAACGGATTATATTTCTAGATCTTTCCGCCCTAATGGCGATTGTTATTATTAAACTGCTTTTAATGAATGGATATTGTCTTGAGTACTAGACTATAACATAAAATTAGAGCAAAGCCAGTCAACTTAGCTTAACAATTAGGTATTGTTTTCTGAGTTTACCAAAATATTCGCCAGCAGGAAGATTTGAAAATATAATATGCTTAAAAAAATTTATCTTTTAAAGGCCTTTCTTGAAATGGCTATCGAATGAAAATCAATGCACAAAAAATAATAAAATTCGAAAAACAATCTCGAAAATTTTGCACAATAATCATACTATACGATTTCATTAGATTTTTTACGATGCTACATCAGTATATTTTTTATACTAAAGTGTTCTTTATGTGTTTCATAAGAATCTTTTCGTCTTCATTTCTCAGGGAACGATTATTTTGAGGAGTCTTTTTCGCATGTTATTTTTCTTTTCATATATTTTTTGTGTGTTCCTCTCCGAGACAGTATTCTATGTGATATAATTGCTTCGCTAAACTTATAAAAGTTATCTTAAGGAATAAATAGTTGAGTTTCATAGACTTTATTAAATCATCGTAAAAAAATAATCAAAATCAATTAATGATATTATTTATTAAAGTGGAATAAATAATATAAGGAAAAATATGAAAAAATAAATAATATGTAACCCCTTTATTGAAACAGTTACACGCTTTGATACAGAAGGTAGAAATAATGTTTCGTTGTATTACCCTAGTCATTGAACTGTTGCAACTTAAAATAAGTTAAAGTGAGAGACAGCTGAAGTGCAGCGTACACGACACCGGAAGTACCCTGAGTTTAAATTGTGGAAGTAAGGTGAGTCCGATTCTTCTCCGACTGAGCGAAGCTGGTGGCGACGAGGAGTTCTGTTGGGAGCAACAGAACTTCACGTCGTAGATTGGCTTATTAATTGCATTGATATAAATATTGGCATTACTTGCATTGATATAAAAAAATCTCCAGTGATACAAGCGAATGCTCCAGGTTTATTGATTATTCTGTTTCCCTGCGATCAGAATCATAATTCAATTTAACTTTTGATGCAATGGAGAGGCCGGAGCGGAGTGCAAATTATCGGGATATCGTTTAACAAGCTTTAAAAATTTGATTCGTACCGCAATAGGAGATCTCCCATTTGCCAATAAAGCTCTCTGTGCGCAAAAGCAATTAAATGCCGCTCGATGGCTAATTGAGCCCCCAAAAGTCAACAGTGCAGCGCCGCGGTTTAATAAGTCATATCCTGTCGCACACAGACACACTCGCACGCTCCCTCAACACTACTACTACCGCCGCGCCGTGTCGGGACCATCTCCAACCCGGACGCATACCATTACTTTTCAATGATTCTAAAATAAAAAATCTATATTACTAACATTTAAATCAACAAAAAAGTAACCCATAAAAACCAAGTTTTTATTATACTCCCTTTCTTTGTAAAATATAACAACAATTAAAGACGATTTAAAACATATAACATAACACTAAACTTACAGTAATTTAATATATTTCTAAAATGTCACATGTTTTGAGCTTTGATAAGACACTTCGTGCTTTGAAGATTAAATTCTAAAAACATTTGTCAGTCAATTTGGATTTTCGAAATTCGTAGTGAAGTACCTATTATGCATACCGATAGATAATTCAAATTTTGAAAATATTCCGCGACGTTATCAGGCCGCCGTTGCTAGTAATCAAACTTTTGTAATGATTCCAATTTGAAAAAACCATTAAAAATTTGAAAAATACAAAATTGTACTATAATTATCATTACTTTTAACGTAAATTTTATAGATCTTCTTGATCGTCGCCACGAGTCTGCTTGCAAAGTTTCAGCTCGATTGGATCACGGGAAAAGGGTCAAAAATCGATCCAAAGTTTTTTCGACGGCAAGCCGGCAAGCAAACAAGCAGACGCCAAGAGTTAATATAAAGGGAGTAAAATTTTGAAGACATGCTATTATACGCTTTCTTTGCATACACTCGTAATCGATTTTTTAACATCACCCATGCAGCATCTAAACATTAAACACGTTGTTGTAAAATAAATTTTTGAACGGCATGTTCTTCAGCTATTTCTGCGGGTCTGGCTAGTGAATGACGTGATTATTAATTGTTTATCCTAGCTTTACCTAGAAAGGATAACTTAAATATTTATGCTACGTATTACATAATATAATTTTTTTAGCTGATAGAAAAATGAAATGATAGATATTTCATTTATACAAATGTGTATAATTCTCAAATTCTTCGTCGTCTTTAATGGTAAATAAGGGTATTTTCCAGTAGGAAAAAGTTCCGGGTTCATCATATTTTTTTTAATCGTGAAGTTGTCTTATTCAGATCTCGTGCTTACGAATAAAATCTCATATAACAAGTGAAAAGTGTAGAAACATTTTTTGTGTCGCTTTATGTTAATGTTCTCCAGTGTTTTACTAGTTTGGAATAAAAATATTACAAAACTTTAATTTAATTGCCTTAAAATATTCTTAAAACTTGAAGTAAACAACAATTTCTTGGCTTCCAATTTTTTTCTTTTACACTGGGAGGTTCGCTCACTCTGAGTGGAGCGGATGCCTGAATGATGAAAAGGGCCTCTCAAAAAGAGAAGTCGATCGGGTCCAGCTAATGGACTCCGGTCCTTAGAAAAGTGAATTAAAATGTTATCTTCTTGCTAGTTTTAAAGGGCATAGTAAATAAAAACTTGATATACTTTTTAAAATCAACTGCCTTTCAATTTATTTGCTAAAAGGATTGTACTTGACAAGGCTTGTTGGTTTTTTTTATAACTACACGATACGGAAGGATTGATATACGGGCATTAAGAAGTTATGTTTTTAAGTAAAGGTCCTTGCCTGAATTTTTTTTATAGTTTTCTGTTTTTAATACAATATTGGGCTAAATCCAAGATCATGATCCCATTACATATACAACGAAATGAGTATTTCACTATATTATTGAATGTGCTAATAACAAAATGAAAGATTATTTACGTTTAAATAGTAAGTATTTAATAAGATATTACATATTAAAGTTTCAAAAAATGCACTGCACATTTTGACATTTCATAGGCAATATATGAGGTTAGGTTAGGTTATTAGGTTTGGTTAGGTTATTTTGTTAGGTTCGGTTTTTTTAATTTAGATTACGATTATTTTAGTTAGATTAAATTAACAGGACATTAAATTATATAGTGAAATACTTATTTTAATTGTATGAACAACGGGACGATAGTCTTGGATTATTCCCAATATTATTATTTTCATATTTTGAAAAGTTTAAGTTAATAATGAATTTAGTGATTTAAAAAATAATTAATATATTATTGCTAAACTATTGTTATTATTTAGATTTCACTATTGGACATAACGGATGGCCTGGACCTGGCTCCTTTACCACAGACCTTGGTCTAGTTATGGAGACGAATATATTTTACATAGAACTAAAAGCAATAATAAAATCACCGAAAAATCGACCAAATGAAATGTAAATTTATACAAAACTCTATTCTCACTATATGTGCTAAAATAAACATAACTACGACGAAAATAATCTCAATAATAACCGAGATTTGAAGATGGAATGTGTCTATTACCTGTAGCTAAATCGATATATACGTTTTATAAATGTCAAAATATCAAAATGAATGATGTCTTTTGTTTTTTGGTTTTCAAAATTATTAAAAAATATATTTTTAAATATTATTGCTGATGTTCTTGATTACACAAAATTATTGGAAAAATTTTTGGAGTTGGACTAGTAGTTAAATTTAATTGATTATTAATAATATTTTGTTTATTTTTACATGCTTTACTAATTTCTAATGATTCAATTAAATTATTCAATTTCAGACCAAAACTATTTATGTGTAAAATAGAAAGTCCTAAATTTTTATCAAAACCGTGATCATTTTCTAATAAATGATTTACAAATTCATAAAAACCATGATTATTCAGACATCTCAAATGCTCTTTAACTCTGACATTTATAAAACACCCTGAGGATGAGGAAAGGTTTTTCCGAAACATGTAGCTGTAATTAATGAAAATAAGTAGCTTAAAACAAATAATAAAATAAAAAAATTTAAATGTAAATTTACAAATTTGCACAACCAATTGAAAAAGAATTGTTAAATATTTAGGAATTATATTACTTTCCTTGAAGTGTGATTATGTGTTTCCGAATATTATATTATAAAGATGAAAATTATGACTTTTATACAATTAACTCTAAAATTAATTTTATTGACATATAAATAAATAAAAGAAATACAACGAAAAAATATATTATAAAACTATTATATTAGTAACAGGCAATGATGGTGCAACGTTGGCCTGATGATGACCAATTATATAATTGAAAAATGCACACTTTTTATGGGCACACATTCTTATTTTGGTGTTGTGTCAATATTATTCTTGAAGACATGTATAATTTTTTTTATACATAAACGTAGGCTTACATAGAGTACATATTCACCATAATAGCTCTCCTTGACTCCGAGACTAGTAGGTACACTTCCGAAATGTAACCACAACCATCTACACTCATTCCCAGAAATATATTTGTAGGAGGCAATATTTTGGTGTATTTTTCTTTTTTTCAGATTACATAGAAGATTCTAGAATCGCCTTATTAACTGATGGTTAATAATACGAGAAAAAAATCCGTGTGAATTAAATTTTTAATTGAGTCTCACCTATTATCTCTTCACGTTAGTGGTTAGATTGAAGTTTAAATCGTATCGCCACTATCTTTTGTTACTCTAAATCATCGCTCTGCATGCCCGAGTATTTAAGTTTAATAACTGTTGTTTTTATATCAAAATATGGACGAACTGAAAAGCGAATAATTATCATGGCTACAGTGGAATAATATTGTCAATTTCAGAAGCAGTTAGCGCGGTCGCTGCGCCTGTGAGATAGGCAACCCGCATGACCGCAATCCTACTGCTCCGGTCACATCTGTCGCGAGGGTGCCGGCGCGACACCCTCCCCCGAGGGTGGCTTCCTATAAATAGTTATAGTGCAACTCTAACATTATTTATATAACTTTACATTATTAATTCCAGATAATATTTTGAATATGTTGCAATTAATTATAAATTATTAAAGTATAAAATGTGTAAACGATATACAGGGTTATTTGTAAAATATTAATAACCTTGAAGGGCTATATTCCTGCCTTGATTACGAGTCGAATATGTTCGGAGGAGGCTTCCTATAAATAGTTATAGTGCAACTCTAACATTATTTATATAACTTTACATTATTAATTCCAGATAATATTTTGAATATGTTGCAATTAATTATAAATTATTAAAGTATAAAATGTGTAAACGATATACAGGGTTATTTGTAAAACATTAATAACCTTGAAGGGCTATATTCCTGCCTTGATTACGAGTCGAATATGTTCGGAGGAGGCTTCCTATAAATAGTTATAGTGCAACTCTAACATTATTTATATAACTTTACATTATTAATTCCAGATAATATTTTGAATATGTTGCAATTAATTATAAATTATTAAAGTATAAAATGTGTAAACGATATACAGGGTTATTTGTAAAATATTAATAACCTTGAAGGGCTATATTCCTGCCTTGATTACGAGTCGAATATGTTCGGAGGAGACTTCCTATAAATAGTTATAGTGCAACTCTAACATTATTTATATAACTTTACATTATTAATTCCAGATAATATTTTGAATATGTTGCAATTAATTATAAATTATTAAAGTATAAAATGTGTAAACGATATACAGGGTTATAAGTAAAACATTAATAACCTTGAAGGGCTATATTCCTGCCTTGATTACGAGTCGAATATGTTCGGAGGAGGCTTCCTATAAATAGTTATAGTGCAACTCTAACATTATTTATATAACTTTACATTATTAATTCCAGATAATATTTTGAATATGTTGCAATTAATTATAAATTATTAAAGTATAAAATGTGTAAACGATATACTGGGTTATAAGTAAAACATTAATAACCTTGAAGGGCTATATTCCTGTCTTGATTACGAGTCGAATATGTTCAAGCTATTATGACCTAATGTCAATTGTTAAGGAGATATGCGACATCAAAATTTGCATTTTTTTTTCAATATTTCTGACTTATTTTTTGTAAAACGTTGGACTATCATTACTGTAAATTGTATCCAATATGAAAAATTTATTCGTTTCAATACAAGTTAAATAAAATGATAACCCTGCAAAAATTCCAATTGGAATTTAAAGGTTTTTATTTTTTTACTTGACTTGTATTAAAGGGAATAAATTTTTCATATTGGATATAAGTTACTGTAATGATAGTCCAACATTTTACAAAAAATAAGACAGAAATATTGAAAAAAAAATATGCAAACTTTGATGTCGCATATCTCCTTAACTATTGAGATTAGGTCATAATAGCTTGAACATTTTCGACTCATAATCGAGGCAGGAATATATTCCTACCAGGTTATTAATGGGATCAGTTAAAGACTATTCCGAGTATTTTAAAATAAAATAAAACACGCCATCTTTGTATGAATCTACGAATTTCACATACATACAATTTGCGTTATTTAGCAAAAAGTACCTAATTACAATTTCAGAAAAACAAATTTAAAATATGTTAGAAATTAGCTTATAAGCGCATTATCCAAAGGAAAATAGAGGTAAAAGAAGCGTAGGGGGACGCCGCATCTCATGGCTGCGTAACTTGAGGGACCGTTATAAGTGTAACTCGACTAAGTTGTTCCGTGCGGCGGTAAATAAAATTATAATCGCCACCTTCGATAGGAGATGGCACCATAAGAAGAAGAAGGTAGTTTATAAGTTAAAAAGAGAAAAGAAGTATAAATAAATAAAATATTTTTTGTAGATAAATAAATTATAATTCATTAGTTTTTTGAAAAACGTATATTTGAGTAATTTATTTTTGTACTGTTTTATGACCAGACAAACGGGTCCAGTGGAGATTAATAAATATACCGCATAATAAGTGAAACACAATAAGGCTTTTACGGGATTCCGATAATTCCGGGGTGTTTTCTCAAACAGGAGGCGAATAATTGATAAATTACCACCCTGGGTATCAAATTATGTCGGCGTTCCGGGGCGTCCCCCGCGGCCTGCGACCGACGGGGACGTCGCTGTCGGAGGCTTTTACGTTTACGTCAAACAAACAGAAAAAACTGCTATTCGTCCAAGGGTACACCTGAAAATACATGCTGTTTGCTTGGATTATTTAATAAATCTGTTGTTATAAATTTAAAGGTAATTTAAGCTTTTAAAATATATTTGTTACATTTCCACGAAAAAATCAACAAAACAAAGTCAATTGTTTAATATTACAAATGGAAGTATAAATCACAATTTTATTATAAAATAATAATAAAATTAATGTATGTAAAATCGTACAATTAACAGCGAGTGTTTTATTGCATATTGAAATTCAGGAGCATTTTTGCTGAGAAGAATACAGGGAATTCATTCCTTAATAATATACTTTCAATTATTTTTAAGAATATTTAAATAATGATTTTGACAATTCCATGGATTATCAAAATCATTATTTAAATATACCAGCTAATATTACCTTATCCTAATTTCTGAACAACCCAGTTTTTCTTTTTCGGGTGAATTGTGTTATTTTTTGTAACATATGTACGTGATAAGATGTACAACTATAAAGAAGTGTAAATATATATAAACTGATTTAAATTCGTTTCGCGGAACTAAAAACGAAAATATTGTCCACCCTAAAAACTGGTACCGTGTCAAAAAATGACAAAAAATTAGGGCTACTACTACTACAAACTGGGAAGACTTCGGTGGCTGGGTCATGTGGAGAGAATGTCCGAGCATCAAGCACCAAAGTTCCTGCTGAACTCAAGGCTAATAGGGCGAAGGAGCTTAGGAAGACCAAAATTATGATGGAGTAACAACGTCCTCAAAGACATCTCTGCCTTAGAGCTTCGGAATTGGAGAGAGCTGGCATTAAACCGAGATGAGTGAAGGAAAATTAGTGAAGAGGCCAAGACCCACCAAGGGTTGTAGAGCCAAGAATGATGATGATGATGACTACTACGCTACTAGGAAATATTTAGGAAATGTTTTCTCTAGAAACTTCTGGTATTCATGGTTACGTGTTCTAGTTTCTAGGTGTTTCTTATTTATTCTTAAATGTCCAGTGTTTAGAAATCTTCAATTATATGCAGTTTCTTTTTTTTCAAGCTTCTCGTGGCAATATTAATAGTAATAATTAAAATTACTTTTGAAAAAAGATGTTGATCCTGGCTATGGCCACGTGACTTCACTCTGATGCAGGACTAGGCGGAAATTTGTAAACGCTGTCGTAATTAGTGGTGGGGAGTCAAAACATAAATTTTAAAAAATTGCAATGATTTATCATTCTTATTTTACAAAAAAGTTAAAGTTTTTTCTTCGGTACATTTTTTTACAAAACCGCGATAAATTAATTTTTTCACTAAGCCCTTGCAAACTTCACGTGTGGACCGCTGACACATAATGCACATATTGATCGTGCGTAGGTCCCTGGAAATATAAAAATACTAGCTGTCCTTACCCGGCGTTGCACGCGTTAAGGATTAAGTTTAAAATAAATTTGTGAGAGTATAGATTTACATCGAAAATATATAAGCGGAGGGGAAGAGTTAAAAGAAAAGGGGGGAAATATCGCATACGTTACCCGCCGAGTCCTAAGGAATAAGTTTCAAATTTTAAGGTCCGATCGGCCGAAAGGTACAGATTTACCTAGAAAATATATCGCTGGAGGAGAAGGGTTAAAAGAATAGGGGGGAAATGTCGCATGTATTACCCGCCGAGTCCTTAATAATAAGTTTCCAAATATTGAGTCCGATCGGTCAAACGGTACAGATTTGTATAGAAAATATGACAGGGGGAGGGGAAGGGCTATGAGAAAAGGGAGGAAATATTGCCTATGTTACCCGCCGAGTTCGAAAGCATAAGTATGCAAAATTTGAATCGAATCGGACATCGGTGTGGATTTATTCACAGAACAGACAGACAGTCTATTTTCTTCAATTATTTTTTAAAAAAAACTCAATTGTTGAGTCACATGACTCCTTGTAATAGGCGGTGCTTAAAAAATCTGATGTATAATTCATAAACAGCTGATCGCAGACCGGCGATGGAGCATACCTTAGAGTTCAGAGTTCAGACCGCCGGTTGGGCAGTCGCCGCTAATTGGGAATATGAAATGGCTGTTGTTGCGAACTAAGAACTAACAACTAATCGTATTAATAACGCCCCTCCCTAGCCAGCTATGGGAATAATAATTACCGTTCTCGCGCCAACTCATAATTCTATTTCCAAATATTAAGACGACACGTTATGGCGGACGTGCGCCAGGGGGTGCACACGATTGAACACGTTTCAATTTATTATTCATTCTAAACTTTCGAAAGATGCGCTTTGGCGTCGTGATTAATCCATATTCCCGGCTAATTCTATCTGGATTTTCCACTTCAATGGATGGCGATCTTGTCTCAACCCTGGACCATTCTACGAGCAAAGCTCCCATATAGGTCCTACTCACATGCCGCTAAGTTGGCATTGTATTATACGAGTATACTTGATCCATGTCATGTTTAAAATAATAATGCAACATGTCTTTATCGTAAATGTTGTTCACAGTCCAAACAGAGCCAAGATTTTTATTTTGTTAAAAAAATACAATAGGTAAGGTGCGTAAAGTAAAAAATATTTTTATGAAATCACTTGGATGGACGACATAAACACGTTAATATCCACAAAACAAATAAAGAATGATGATGTCCATAAGTTGGTCAGATCATATTGTAACAACAGAACACCCGGAGGCAGTGGTGGCACAAGTCTACACTCTCAAGGGACAAGACACTATATAAAACGCAAATATTGTCAAAACGGGATATAAAACTTTGAAATTTCCAATAAACTGTTAATTAAGACGTAATATTATTTATTTTATATTTTTAAATGAGAAAATGTTTCGTCCATTTCTTTTTTGTTAGATGTGTGGGGTAAATAATCAGTTTCCCCACGCGTTTTGACCAGCGCCGAAATTTCCACGGAAAATAAATCGGGCAAGAAAAAACACGCGTACTCAAAAGCGTGGACATCTGTGTATATATAGAGATAAGATGGACATCGGAAATTTGAAACTGCTGACCTGGCGCGTTCCACGCTGCGTACAGGAGAATAACAATGAAAAATACACACGCGAATTCTGCTGAGGGCACAAATCTCACGTAGACAAAGGAATGGAAATATGCTGACAGCTCCTTTCTCACACAGGTTTTTTGTACCCGTCTCTTCACTAAAATCGGGATATAAAAGACATAGTGGCGAAGTCCCAAGTTAGTTCGTTTCCCTACGCCGTAACCACGTCACGCTGCTCGGTGATAGCTACACGTAGCACCACCTCGCTATGTAGCACGTCTACGATACAACCGATCTCCAGTCTGCCGCCGCAACGCTATCATCGTCATTGCCCTCGCAGCATACATCGGCACCCAATATCTCCGCGATAAACCGCTTACATCCGTCGTCCACCAGCATCTCCAACTTCACGACACCAGTTTCTACACTCCAACGACAGCTTTTCGCTCCCGTTCTCCAACAACCCTCGAAATCCACCCGTCGTCAAACCACATGGATCCCGGTTCGTCGACCTGAAGCAACCAGCTGATGACCGAGTAATCTATCAAGGTTGAACGATAAGCACCTCTGTAGTCTCACCGAGTACAAATAAAATTCATAAAACTGACCGCGGCTTTCTTTTCATCAGCTGTTCCCTGTATAACTTCTATAAAATAGTGGGGGATCCGCGGACCTTGCATCCCCTAATGATGTTTAAGTATTTTTCAGTGAAGTGTACTGGAATTTGAAATGAATAGAACCTAAATCTTCCCCCTCAAAGGGTAATAAAGCCTGCAATTTGGAAGTCTTCTTCATTTTTACTCAGTGAGACCATTCGAGATTTTGGAACTGCAAATGAAGGCATAGGTGATCGTCACAACCTATATATTTCGATCCGTGGATTTATTATATTATCTTTTGTAAAACAAAGTAAATTCTTATTAATTATATGAATAATGTTGCCACAAAGTTATTTTTCTCATATTGAAAAGCTCATTTATCAAGATATCAATGTTTTAAATTATCTTCTGAAAATAGTCCTTGAAAGCATTAAAATTATTTCATTCATTTTCATACTAATTTTCTGACATTGTATTAGTTCACGAAGATAGTGGAGCGTAGAGCGAACTTAAAACAAGATAAGTTATCTTATCTTATTAATGTTTTTAGAATAGTTATTCATTTTTACAACTTATTAAAATATCGATATTAAATTCCGAAAAGAATATTGCTGTCCTAAAATTCTAAGAAATATTTCTAATATGAATCAATACCAAACAACTACAATATAAATATTGACGTAATTTTATAAATCGTCATTATATTTCTATTTTTGTTGTATCATTTTTAGTTCAAAAATAAATCAACTGACCATAAATCACTTTTCAGTCGCATAAACCAAAACCCTCGGAATCTCTGGGAGTGGATCGACGGCCACATAAATATTTACATTTTCAGAAGACGGCAATAATTCTCTAAGACGTTGTTGTCTCTGTAAGCTGACCATCGTCCTTTACGAAACCTCCCCTAAACAAACTTCTTACTTACTGCTAGAGAAAGGAATACACGCCCATCTAAAGCAGGAACCTCGAGAAGAGAGGAAAGAGCGGATTCAAGCCCCACGACAAAATGTTTGAGTTCTTAATTCTTTAAATGATATAAAATATCTTATCGAAAATTAAATTAAAATGAGGTACTTAAAAAAAGTACCTACGTACTTATATAATTTATTATTAAGTTCTAATACGCATCTAATACATATCACCATCTTTATATTAGTGTATCTTTTTTAATAATATCCATTTTTGCGATATTATTAAAAAGATATTATTGATCGCTTTTACTCAAATATAAATTAAAGTGGTATTGATAATGTTCATGATAGGAAATCTACAAGATAACCTTCGAAGATCAACGGATGTAGTTACTGTGTACCCATTTCTGATTATGTTTACATACCGTTCAGAAAAACTTTGTTTGCTAATAAATCTACAGTGAAAATTCTTTATTGAATCGAATACCTTTGACTTTAATATCATAAAATTTTTGTTGTTACGTAGTATTGTACTGCGTCTGTCTCATTACAGAAATCTGTGCTGAGGCAAGCAAAGTTATCAAATGAAGTTTACATTTTACAAGTTTCAAGCAAGTAAAATGATAAAAAAAGGAGGTGAGTTGATTCAGATAATAAAAATACACTGAAAAAAATAATGTTTAAAAATTAGTTCACGTCTGCATGGTTTTGAATTGATTTTTTTTAAATTTTATGGAAGGTATTGCGTTCTAAAATGACAATTGTCCGATAAAAATTCCGCTTTCATCCGTGTCTCTATATTACCATCATTCGTCCTTCAGTCCATCTCGGTGTGGGGTCGGGTTTAATGCTTCTCCCCCCCGCGCCTCCCCAGCTTTGTCGTTGATCTCTGACTCGTGACGTCACGCACCAACAATCCCCAACTTGGACGTCCACTACTCAAGTTATGACAAAGCAAATCCTGATGTATCTGCTAGCTTTCATGTGGCTAAAAGTCGCGTGTTAAAAAAATCGCAGCGCATATAAAAACATATTTTTATATACGAGTATATTGATAGCTAGATATTTGGATTTGGATTAAAAAGAAAAAATATTCGAAATTGTTGTGCATTCGAGTTTGAACAGTAAAATGTCGGTTATGAATTCTGAGATAGAAGGCATTACTGTTCTTAGGTTTTCACGGCCACTCAGAATCTTCAAGTTTGTGTTTACTGGGGTATTATGCCGTGTTGTTACGACCTTTCGGGCCGACGTTTCGGATCCCACTGCAGGGTCACCATGCGCGTCTTATCAAGGAAGCACTAGAAATCTACAAGCATCCGATAAACATTGATAGAGATGATGGTCTCAAATTAAAAACATCTTGGTATCCGGCGCTTCAAAGTCATTCTCGTCGCAGACTCCGCAGAGATAGTGATCAGACAACAGATGAATCATACATACAACACAATACAACACATCATGACTTCGGCACGGTATTGCAAGCCGATACTTAACCACAACACCAACATTCAAGACAACACATCAGCCCTGATGATGGACCCTGCAATGGGATCCGAAACGTCGGCCCGAAAGGTCGTAACAACACGGCATAATACCCCAGTAAACACAAACTTGAAGAAGGCATTACTTTTTCTGCAAAATAATTACGACAAACGTGGGGTATAAAAGTAAATGCAGTAATATTCAAAAATATTTAAAAATATTTTGAATGCAGTCACCGATGATTACTAATTTAAAATGTACTCAATTCTAGATTTTACCTACCAAAATCACGTTTTCAATTTTTCTCCAAAAAATAAAAATAAATATTTTGAATATAGTCGCCGAGGATTACCAATTTTAAATGTACTGAATTTTAGATTTTGTAAGTCTATCCCATCCAAAATCATTTTTCCTATAAATTTATAGGCTATTTTTCCTATAAAACCTCGAATTCAGTTCATTATAAATTAGTAATCTTCGATGACAGCATTATTTTTGTTTGAATATTGCTGTCTTTGCTTGCTATAACCCCACAAATTTATAAACTTGTGTATGAAAAAACAATTTTAAATATCATTTCAAGAACAAGCGTTTGTTTTTTTTATGAGAGATTTAATGGGATTCAGTGAACGAATCAATTATTTGCACACAATATGTGAACACGCAGACATTTAATTACAAATCGGAATGCAAGGGAATGCTTCGGTACAGGGAGGTTAAATTCAAGGGTTCAGTTTTTTCATAATATATTCAAATATAAATAAGATAAAATATTAAAAGCAGTAAATATAATTTTTCACTTCAAAAATAATTATAAATAATAACATTATTATATTTTGTAACTGATGAGCTCTTTTGTGACCAATTTGTAAAAATGTCGATAGATCATCACGCGCATCAAAAATGTTTGTAGTGTTGTAGTTCAATTCAAATTCACAAAAAGTTACGCTTAAACAATGTCCTAGGATGAGATTCAAACCCTAAATAATAAAAAAAAATAGTAATTGCAACAATAATCGACGATAGTGCATAAGAAGTGGGTGATTGAGAATGAACGAGACTAAAGTATGTTGTAAGAACAGGTGCACGATGAATTCCAGCTTCTCTGCGCCATAATGGAAAAGAAGCAACATGTATTATTGAATCTTAAGAAGTAGCCTCATGGTAACCCGTCTACAAGGGCCTCTTAATCTTTTTACTCCCTTTATATTAACTCGTGGCGTCTGCTTGCTTGCTTGCCGGGTTGCCGTTGAAAAAATTTTGAATCGATTTTTGACCCTTTTCCCGTGATCCAATCGAGCTGAAACTTTGCAAGCAGACTCGTGGCGATGATCAAGAAGATCTATCAAATTATCGTTAAAAAATAATAATAGTATTAATTTTTTCAAATTGGAATCATTACAAAAGTTTGATTACTAGCAACGGCGGCCCGATAACGTCGCGGAATGTTTTCTAAATTTGAAGTACTCCGTCGGTATGCATAATAGGTACTTCACTACGAATGTCGAATATCTTAATTGACTGACAAATATTTTTAGAATTTAATCTCCAAAGCATAAAGTATCTTATCAAAGCTAAAAACATCTGACATTTAAGAAATATATTAAATTACTGTAAGTTTAGTGTTATGTTATGTGTTTTAATTCGTCTTTAATTGTTGTTATATTTTACAAAGAAAGGGAGTATAATAAAAACTTGGTTTTTATGGGTTACTTTTTTACTTCTCTCTTTTTTCTCTTCGTCGTTTTGCCACTGGACACGTCGGAGTTAAGAGAAAGCTATCACCCCTTATCTGCAACAACAGAATCAGAATGATAACAACACCCTTCATTGAATAACGTACTTCCGCTAGCGCGAGAGAATGTTGCGCGCGTCTGGCTCGCGTTACGCAACTATTTGCACAATCCGTCACGGATCCCGTCGGCTTGTTGCGCCCCGCCCCGCTAAATATTCGGCGATCGCACGCCGCTGGATGCGAGGACACGCGCCGCCGCTGTTTGGCCTGCAAATCATACTAATTGTGGTCCGTCGCGCGTCAGTGTCGCGGCGGCCGGGCATTAGCTGGCCAAACAGACTGGCCGCCTCGATAAAAAGCGGCTGTGGCACGGTACCACCGGACATCGGTGCATCGGAATCGCGGAATTTTAACGAATTTAGCATTTTACGATTTCGCTCACCTTGCGTGTTAAAATTCGTCACAATCGTAGGCTAAACAGCGTAAATCTTTTTTCGTGTGTGAAATTCGTTTATTCGTGTAAATATCCGTACAATCAATTCAATTAAACATTTATATGTCCCATTTCCTTTTCTTTTTTGTGATTTAAAGACATTGTTTCGTTGCCGACGAATCTGGTCTGAAAAAAGTCGACTTTATATAGGTGGCCCATCAGATACGCCGGATTTACATTTTTCTCCATTTAAAAAAAATATAAATTGGCGACAATTAGAGTTGTCAACTTACATTTGCCAAATTTATAAACAATTCCCACCCCTTAGATTGTATAAGTAATAGACGTAGATCAAAGGGGCAAATAAATATTCACTGTACATACTTGAGAGTTAAATGGTACAATACATTATTGTCAAAAAACAAATTTCATGAAAGAAACTTTCCAAAATATGAACAGTTTAAGAAAGAAGTCAAATCCTTGATTTTGGGCAACGATGTATTGTAACATTGCCCACATGTTTTTTTTTTTTTTGTATAATAAAAATGACTACTTCTCAATGGTTTCTGCTTTAGTACTTTAATTTGGTTTGTAAATACTCCTACCAGAAGTTCGAGCTATTGGCTCATATTACGGGGAATATAATGTCTTCAAAATGTTATAAAATGTATATTATAAAATTTTAAATATATTATATAATTTGTTTATTTATTTAATTTATCATAAAATACATTATTATGTATCTACTCTGTAAATAAAAAATATATACAGGCGGACCTCGACTTTCGAACATTCGACTTTCGCACAATTCGCTATTTCGCACATTGGCGCGCTGTGGGATAAACATATCCCCCTCTTGCTCGCTCACAAGCAAGTAAAATTCTAGCATCACTTGCATCTTGCTTGTTCCCGTCACTTTGCTTGTGAGCTAGCTAGGATAGAGATTTAGTCTTGCGCAGGAAGGAAAGATAATAATTAACCATTTAAAATATTATTAATCTTAGACAATGCTCGAAGACACCGAAAATTCTACAGAATTTATACACAGAAATCAATGTTGTGTTTCTTCTTCCCAATACTACCTGCCTTATACAGCCTATGGACCAAACGGTGATAGCTATGTTTAAACGATAATTATATGAGATCACTAATGACTCAGGCTATCGAGGCAACTGACAGGGAAGGTGGGCCTACATTAAAATATTTCTGGGAGAATATATAATGAAAGTGAGGAAGAAGAAGCTGATGAAATCATCAAGACTTTAACAATGAAAAATATGAATGAAGCCTTCATGCATCTTGACAAATTTTAAATATTATGGAAGATTGTGATCCCAACGGAGAACGCGTATCTCGAGTGTGTAGGCCGATCAATAAAGACATAGCATGTTATAAAATACTATATGAAGAAAAGAAAAAGAATAGTGGCAAACAATTAACTCTTGATAACTTTTTAAGGGAAACACCCGCAAACCTCACTTAAACATGTCTCTTAAACCACTTTAACGCCTCTTAAACATCATATATTTACTTGATAAAAAAATATTTTAAAATACGTACAATTTTTTTTTTTTTACTTCCCTCTACTTTCGAACATTCAACATTCGCACACATTTTCAGGAACCAATTATGTGCGAAAGTCGAGGTCCGCCTGTATATGTTTAAAAAATGGAGTACAATTAAAATCCGGCGTATCAGATGGGCCACCCTATATAATGAACTAGATAATTTTATATGGATCTTCTCGATCACAACTGGTCCTATGATTGCGGAGGCTTACTTTACCGTGGTCACTTTTAAGGGGTCACACCACCTTGACATTTTCAAAATATCTTAATTTATTATCTTTTTTTTATAATTGAGATGAGAACACGGAATACGAGTCACATCAATATTCTTACTATTTTCAAAGTAAGCTAAACGCTTGTACTATGAAAATAGGACTAACTTGCTAGTCTGGAGTGAAAAGTTCAAACCCGCGACCTTTGGATCACGAGGCGAGTGTCCTAACCACTAACCACAAGACCATCAAGCTACTCAAATAAATCTTGTAACTTGAAGTTTTAAAAATAATTTTAGTCATCACTCATTTAAAAATTTAAAAAAATGACTATTATAGCAATATGGTAGATGAATTTTTAAATGAAATTCATTATTAGCGTTTTTCCCGAAACTCCTTTTTTCAGACTGATGGATAAAATGTCTCAAAAACTCTTGAGCCGATTTTGTTCGTATTTTGCACATATTTTATTTGATTAATAATACACACCTTATTAGATTAGCACACAGAGAGAGAGAGAGAGAGAGAGATTAACACACATTAGAATAACATTATCCACGATTTACCTTTTTTTAAATGCGCCTTTTGCGCGTATGACTTTCTTATTTATTTTTAAATTATTTTCAAACTGCTCTCATTCGCACTATTTTTTCGATGTGCTTCATCATTTAATAAGAAAATAATTATCTATTACATTATCTCCACCAGCTGCGACGTCACGGAGAAGGAAGGAAGGAGTAGGACAGCACATATACAGAAAACATTAACCAATATATATGTAGTAAACAATCATAATAAAACGAATCTTGTATGTCCAATAGTAACGCCATTTTTTTTATTTGAAAATATTTTTAATGCCTCGAGGTGGTGGAAACCCTTAATAACAGCAAGAAGTCGCAAATTGCAGGTTAAAACTTTGGATGTTTTTCGTTCCGACACTACATTGCGTCTGGGCGAATCCGTTTCAAGTGGTCCAGCACTTATGTTTTGTTAGTTCAAAACTACTTTTTAAAACTTTTGTTGGATCCGGTAAAAAAATGGTGGCCATTTTTGTTTTATTGTCGGTGCATACCGTTTGGTAGTTAAAAACTTTTTTTTTTAACTTTTATATTGTAATATAGTAACTTTTATATCAGTACACAATAATCCTGATGAAGAGAACATTGTTCTCGAAACATGTAGATTTTTTAATCTAATATAGTGGTGAAAACAAAGCAATTTGTGTTTTATTTTTATATTGTGCGGTTTAAAAATGGCAGCCATTTTTGTTTTACTCCGCACGCTGTTTGTCGTATTTATTTATTTATTTTATTTTATTTTATTATTAATTACACGGCTTAATAGCCTTTTACAACAGGTTTATACATAATTAAAATACAACAAACGATTAAATGTAAAAGAAAAATAAAGGGTATAAATGTAAAAAAGTATATATACATAGTTTAAACATAATGAGGTCAGACATATATGTAAAAAAAGTATATATGCAAAAAAGTGTAAAGTAGTGATCTCAGAAATTTTTACTCACCGATAATATAGCAATATTAAATTTGAATAGCCAGATATATATAAAAAATTTAAGACATTATATAAAAATTTAATATTTTGAAAAGAAATGATCATATAATGATTTTTTAAATTTTGAGAGAGATAGATTTAAAATGTCGACATATGTAGGTAGTTCATTGCCAAGTTTGTGCATCCGAGGTATGCTAGAATTGTATTGTCAGGGAGCAATCCTAAATTACTCAGCACCGAGTTATTCTAGGCTTTTCAAATAAACTGCATTGTCTCCTGTACATTTTGGTCTACAAATGCTATTCCTATTAATTATCTTACATATTTTTGTGCATATGCCCTTTGCAGCCAATGAACACAATTAATTTTTCACAGTTTGTCAGCCTCAATTTTTATGTATTTATAACCAGCTGGTCGTACCCGGCGTTACACGGGTTAAGGATTAAATTGAAAATAAATTTGTGGGGGGAAACAAAGGTTCCATTGTTTAGCAAAGCCTCTAAAACAATGTTTCCATTTAATCAAGGCTGGGTTGGATTGGGTGCCTAGGGAAGAAATGTGGCCTATTTTTTCTATCGAGAATATCTATGCAAAATTTGGGTCCAATCGGTCAAGCTGTGTAGATTTGTACAAAAATTGATCTGAAGGAGGAAATGGGTTAGAAGGGGAAGAGGAAATATCCCCTATATTATCTGACTGGTCCTAAAGAATAAGAAAACAAATTTTGGGTCAGATCGGTCAAAATATCGACGGCTCCTACGTATAATATCGTAACCCACAAATCGACGATTTTGAGTTTTTTGTGTATACACATGTGTATTTAATTATATCTTTAATTCCAAGAAAGAAAAAAAAATATTTTGCAATAAATAACGTTTCATTATTATAAAAAAAATTTCTTTTCGTTCTTGGAATTAAAGTTAAAAAAGAAAAAAAAATTAGAAACATATGAAATACACAACAAACTCGAAATCGTCGATTTGTGGGTTACGATATTATACGTAGGAGCCGTCGATATATAGATTTGCATGGAAAATATATCAGAGGAGTGTTGTGGGGTAAACGGTGAGTGGGGAAGTATCACCTACGCTACCCATCGGTTCCCTAAGAATACGTGTCAAAATTTGAGTCAGATCGGTCAAACGGTGTAGATTTGTACAGAAAATATATCTGGGGGAGGGGATGGGTTAGAAAGGGAAAGTAATTTGTGCGAATTCGAATGCAACGTTGTGTCAAAAAGAACTTTAGGAGAAGATTTTGGACAATCGAACATTTACATTTTTATTTATATAAATAAATAGTAGGTATATAACTAAAGATTATATAAATAAATAGTAGGTTAAAACAAATTAGGTAAATTTGTTTTAACCTACTATTTATTTATATAACCTTTAGTTATATACCTCGTGTTTGAATGCAACGTTGTGCCAAAATTTCAAAGCAATCGGTGAAGAACTTTCAGAGATTGTCGATTTTGTCAAAAGAACATTTACATTTTTATTTATATAGATAGTACAGTTACATACAATATCAGAGAAATTATATATACCTAGGAATCAAGAATATCAATAGCCTCCCAACAGAAATTAAGAAAATAACTGAGATCAAACAAATAAAAAAGAAGTTAAATGAACACTACAAAAAATTTCGTCTCCTAAAGATGCACTGATATGACTAGGGAATCTTCGAGAATCGAATCTCAACACATCAATACGTTTCGTATAAATTACCCATTTTTTCAATACCTAAATACGTCAAACGACCGTAATATAAACCTTAAAGATTTACTCTTATTCTCCCCTTGCCATCACACAAATTTTCTCAAACACCATAATTCGACATTCAGGGCCTGTGAAAAGACACCTCCTTACCTCTAAATACCTGATTTAAATTATAACTGAATCTGAAATCTGGGCGAAGCCAATACTAACCGTTATTTAGTAATAAAAAATCTAGTAGATCAGACATCATACAGTATTAAAGAAGGAGAAAGATTCCATACATTGAGTCCTAAGAATTCTATACTACATGAAAATTTTGAATAATTAGATACCTTATAAAGGTATGTGAATTGGCAGACCGTAAAAATTGGACTAAAGTCAAACACGATGATTTTCAAATACAAAATTTCAATATACTTTGATTACATGAAACGCAGGTTTTCATACACCTAATACAATAAATACAAATGAAATAAGAATTCCAAATAGAAAGAAATAAATACACAAAACTATTTGTGGGGTCAACGACTTGTTTCCCCATGCGTTTTGACCAGCGCCGAAATTCCCACGGAAAATCAATCGGGTGAGAAAAAACACGCGCACTCAAAAGCCTGGACATCTCGGTTTACATAGAGATAAGACCGATATCGGAAATTAGAAACTGCTGACCTAGCGCGTCCCACTCTGCATACAGGAGAAAAACAATGAAAAATACACACAAGAATTCTGCTGATGGCACAATCCCATGCAGACAAAGGAAAGCAAATATACTGATAGTCCCTACTCACACAGATTTTTTGTACACGTCTCTACACCAAAATCGGGATATAAAATATGTGTTGGCGAAGTCCCAACTTAGTTCGTTTCTCTACGCCGTAACCACAACGTCACGCTGCCCGACGACAGCTACTCGTAGCATCATAGCTACGTAGCTCGTTTCTCTCTACGCCATACAATCAACCTTCAACCTGCAGTAGCTACGACATCAAACCATAATTGCTACGCCGCTCATCTCATTCCTCGCTATGCCTCTAGTCTCCAATCCATCGATCATTGTCAGCCACATCGCTTCGTGGTCCTCGTAACCTCCAGTAGCGAACGCCGTTTGCTTTCGGCGGTACCACTTCGACCTCAATACAACACCTACATCAGTCGTCAGCACCATCTCCAGCTCACAGCACGATCTTTGCGACCGCTTCCTACATATGCTACGCACGTGACCAGGTACAATGTTGACCACCCCAGGCGCACCCAATCAGCTGCACAGCAGACGACCGCTTTATCTACCAAGGTCGAACGACAATGCACTGACTGTAATTCAACCAAAAATAAATAAACAATGTGAAACTGACCGCGGCTCTCTGTTCGTATCAGTTGTTTTTCATCCTGTAATACATTGTACAAAAGTGGGATCCGAGACACGGTACCCCACATATTTATATTACAAAAAGGAATTTAAAAAAAGAAAAGAAATCTTTTTTAAGAAGGAATGCAGACGTCACATCTTAGAAATAAATAAAGAAATTATATAATAAGTGAATATATGAATGGTTAAAATTATTTAGTGTTAATATCATGTTTCATAATTAAATTTAATTTCATAAAGTATACATATATATCTTAGGGCAGGGATAAAGTAATCAACGTGAGGGTAGAATGGTGGCTTTATTTTGCGGAAGGTCCTATAGAATGATTTTTTTTTAATTATTAGGTCCTTACATATGAAATTGGCGTTTTGCCGTACTGGCAAGTTTGATCTCAAATATCTTCTCTTTGGTGAGGAATTCCAAATCCAAATTTATACAGCTATTTACTCATGTATTTGTGTTTTGAAAATTATAATTCATTTGTTTTTTCCTCAATTGTTTTTTTCTTTGCGTCACTCAGTTTACAAAATGAAAAACTTGAAATATCGCGTTATTTACGAGTACGAATTTCACCGTGGCACCATGCTGCAGAAACGGCTCGAAGGATTAATGATGTGTATGGCGACGGTGCCGCAAAAGAAAACACAGTGCGTTTTTGGTTCCAACGTTTTCGTTCTGGAAATTTCGACCTGCAGAACAAGCCCCGTGGACGGCCGGAGACCAAAGTTGATAATGAAGAATTGAAGGCTATTGTGGAAGCGGATCCATCGCAAACCACATCCGAGTTAGCTGCAGGCTGCGGTGTTAGTGATAAAACTGTTTTAATCCACTTGAAGCAAATTGGTAAGGTGAAAAAGCTTGAAAGGTGGGTACCTCACGAATTGAGTGAAGCAAATCAACAAACGCGCGTTGACTGCTGCGTTGCATTACTCAACCGGCACAATAATGAAGGGATTTTAAATCGAATCATTACCTGTGATGAAAAGTGGATCCTGTACGATAATCGGAAGCGCTCATCGCAATGGCTGAACCCTGCCGAACCAGCCAAACCATGCCCCAAGCGAAAATTGACTCCAAAAAAGTTACTTGTGAGCGTTTGGTGGACTAGTGCTGGTGTCGTTCACTACAGCTTTCTTAAATCTGGCCAGACGATTACGGCAGATGTCTATTGTCAGCAACTGCAAACCATGATGGAAAAGCTAGCTGCTAAACAACCGAGGCTGGTTAATCGCTCTAGGCCACTGCTGCTTCATGATAACGCTAGACCACACACTGCACAACAGACGGCTACCAAATTAGAGGAGCTTCAATTGGAATGTCTAAGACATCCACCGTACTCTCCGGACCTTGCCCCAACAGATTACCATTTTTTTCGAAATTTGGATAACTTCTTGCAAAGGAAAAAATTCAACTCCGATGGGGCAGTCCAAACCGCCTACAAAGATTTTATTGATTCCCGTCCGAATGTTTTTTTAGTAAAGGGATCGATGAAATACCTATGAGATGGCAAAAGTGCATAGATAGCAATGGTACATACTTTGATTAAATAAATATATTATAATAAAAAAAAATCGGCTTTATGTTCCTCCCATACTAAACGCCAATTTCATATGTAAGGACCTAATATTATGATCAATGGGTGTAAGATTGTACATAAATCAGAAAAACAAATGGACATCATGTTTTATAGCATTATATAAGTATATTGGGTAATCTCTTAAATAAAGCGTTTTATTTTTTTCAAAAAACTTGAACAAAAAGTCGGAGATAGACGGGCTAAACTACCTGCATCATCAAATACATAGACGGGATAAACTAACTACAGGTAAAATTACTACCTGCTGTAAATTTTACTTTATTTTTATTCTTATTGCAAGTTTAGAAGAGTGCAATTTGAGTAAACAGTTATTTTTTCAAAACTATAATGGAATCGACAAAGGATGTTTTTCAGTATTTTACATTATTTACATTCAATAAAGTTAACAACGCAAGTATATGGGGATCGGAAAATAATCGTAAGCCGGTGCCAACGATAGTTCCAAAAATTCGCAGACGGAAACTACAGCCTCGAAGACAAACTTCGTCGAGGACGTCCTGTAAACTCTGGTGGAACAAAATCCTATCGTAACTATTGTGTAACCAGAAAAGAAGCTTGAATTTGGTCTTTCAACTATTCATCGACACCTGTGTGCCGTCTGAAAAGTCAGAAAATGGTTCAATGGGTTCTTCACAAACTCTCTCAAGCCAAATCGCGGATGAAGAATAAATGTGTGCTCTTCTTTGCTGTCACATCGCAGGAATTTATGTTCTTGGACCGAATAGTGACCTATGATGAGAAATAGTTTCTCTATAAAAATGGGAAGCGCCTGACCGTGGGTAGGGTACACAACACCGGCACCCTGCACTAAGGATGGTCTTCACTGGTGGTTTGACTGGTAGTATATCATATATTTAGTCCACATTGAATTTTTAAACCCAAATCAAATGATAACAAAGGAGATGTACTGAGAGCAGCTTGAGCAGCTTGTGTAAGTCAGCGCTACAAGAAAATCGATCATCTTTGGTCGCAAGGTGTCCTCCCGCAGGATAATGCTCAACTACACACAGCGAGGGAAACATTATAACGGCTAAGGCAGTTTGAATGGAAAACTACGCCCCACCCACCATATTCGCCGGACATTGCCCTGTGTGATTATCATTTATGCTGCAATCTTCAAAATCATTTATGGGATGTCCCAATATATTATATTTACGCGACTTCTTAAATGATAGCATTCATATTTTTGTTTGTAGACTACTATTGTTGGTTTTGAAAGGCTTGAACTAACAAATCGATTTATTTTAATCTCTGTATTTCATCGACATCCACTGATGAACTCTGTCTCGTAGGAGAATTGAACGACAATAGAGTATGTCTTATCAATATTTATTCATTCAGATAGTTAACAATAGGTACATCGCAAACTTGGAGACCAAGCAAGTGAAAGCTTAAGAATTATATGAAGTAACAGTCTAATTCATTATTTGTTCCATCTCCCTTACTTCGCTGTGAAGTGGTGATGCTTAATGATTAAGATCGTCTTACGTCCACATCCACAACGTTTTTGGAAACCACATTCCTGGACTGAGAACGTTTGAAAACAGCTTCGTCTTTGTGAGACATCTACAATATATGTATCTTGATTTGATGTCCCCCTGTCGATAAAATCCAATATCGTGTTCTTGAAAAATTTGAACGTACTCAAAATATTCCGAATATATAAAAACTGGTCTAAAAAGGAGTTAAAAATGGAGATAATTTTCAAATGTATTTAAATTTTATGTTAATAATTCGGAACGATGTCATATACATATATAATAACATTAACATAAGAATATAACTTTAAAAAGCCCAATCAAAAAATAGATATCTCATTATCGATGATATTATCATTATCGATAATGGCGAATTCTGTACTGGTTTATGGGAATGATAAAGTTTTCGACTGCAGGTGGCGGTAGTAAAAGTACAACTCTCATACGAAACAAGGTGTTCAAATTAAACATATACACATACTTCCAAAATTTGATAGATGTAATAGTCTATCATGGGTGAAATTGGTGAATTGTGTAAAGTGATCGCTCAAACCAACCGTACGGTATGTCCTTAGCCCCATAAACATCCAAAAACACTTCCATAGATACCTTCCCATATAAAAATAGCTTCTTCTCTGTGAGATAACTTTAATGTATCTCGATGAAAACATTTCATTTAAATTAAAAAAAATCGATAAAAAAGCAATAGTGTTATCAAATCCTTCTAGATATCGATCGATGAAAACTGACAAAATTCACTACATACAAATTGTATACAAGGCGATTTGATATGTTTTTCTATAATAATTTCTGCTACAACCACAAATCACAAAATTATATAAGGGTGAAATAATATAAATTCATGGTACACGTTCTTCACGACTGGTTCCAATACGTTTGATGTACTACGATATCACTTTGACTACGAGTTTGTAATTTTAAAACAATTATAAAAAGGTGAAACTATGTGTAGGTACTCTTAAAAAGTATATGTCTCAGTAAATAGGTCACGCTTAACGCACGTAACAAAAAAACATTTTGACTTGAATAGACTCGGTTTGAATCGAATTTTTTCTTTAATTTTTCAAAAGTCTATTATAAAAAAAATATTTTGACTTATAGACTTTTTAAAATTTAAGAAGAATTAGCATGAAGAAAATTAACATGTTGCTGGCCTGTTTGTCAAAAAACAAAACAAATGTACTAATTAGGTACTAAATCGACTGAATATCTAATTATTCAGTATCCATAAATTTAATATAATTATTTTAACTAATTTTAGTCTAATTTTTGGCTGTTGAACTTATTTTATACCAATATTTTCCGAATATGATTAAAAAAATCTTCGTTTCCTTTCCCCTATAGTCTACGCACTTAAGCATCGACGTGGTGGGACTTTTGGTTTTGTTTTGACACTAACTCGTCACAACGCTATTGAACTAAGTTGAACCTGAGTGCCAAAGAGTCTGCTGCGGTACGAAGTTAATTGAACTCCTTGAGATAGGTTTAATGTCATTTAACTGGAACGCGAGAATCGACGGAAGAGGAATAACGTTTGAATAAATCTCTGTATCAATATTTACTAATTGACATAATTGATATAAATTAACTTTGTTAAAACCACTTATTTATTGAAAAAAATTCAACATGTTTCGAAGCCAATGGCTTCTTCGTCAGGATAACAAAAATAATATTTAAAAATCGAAGTTTAGATCAAAATATTAAAAAGTTATATATGGAAAATGGTAATATAAAGCACCTACTTAACATGAAAATAAATTTAAAAGATAACTATTTGCAAAAAGGACCTGATTATTTATAACATTCAATTTACTATTTACACTCTTTCTTATTTCCAAAATTTCCAATTTATCAAATTGTAATTCTGTATAATTTGTATGTAAAATTTGTAAAGCCTTATTAATATCAAAAGAATGATCCATATCCAAAAGATGGTTAGAAAATTCGGAATAATTATTACCATTTAAACACGTTAAGTGTTCCTTAACTCTAATTTCAAAATTTCTACACGTTTTTCCTATACAAAAATAATCATAATCATTATAAATTAATTTATAAACACCCGATTTTTTTTTAAATTATCCTTATCTTTATTATTTGATATGTATTTTTTTAATTTATTGTTAGTATAAAAAGCTGGCTCAATAACATTTGAATTATTTTTAACTATTGCATTAGAAATTACATTATTTATAAATATAATTTTTCTCTAATATTTATCAGAATAAAAAATTGAAGGGTAAACAAAAGATTTTAAAAAAAAAATCTTGTACTTTTTATTTATTAAATAATAGACTTTTTAAAATTTAAAAAAATTTCTAGTATAGATATTTACAATATTTACTAATCTGCATATAAATAGTATATAAAATATTGAGAGTAAATTTATCAATATTCAATAATTACCAATTTTATTTTTTAACGTGGAGTAGAATGATATAGTCGGTACCTCAAAGCCTCATCCAAGGATACCCACCATTCCATATAATATGTACAAAAAATATATATTGCCTCGGCAACTAGTTAATGATATATTTTTCAGTTGATATTCATATCATATCAGACTCTAAATACCAAATAAGTAGTTCTATTTCTCTTTTATACATATTTATCTTTCCCATCCATTAGCCACTCCATCGTCAACATCATTCATACTCAATTACTTTAATTTTGATGTGCTGAAATAAAAAAATTAAGTAGAATATTATAAATAACTGCTAATATTGCGTCAAATAAGTTGAATATTATTTAAACCATTCTTAAACCATATTTAAGCATTCGATTAAATAAGTAAATCACTTTCATTCTTTATATCTACTGTTTACAAATTGTATTTTCTTTTACTTCTTTCTACTTTCTTTCTTTCTAACTACTTTCTACATATTACTTACTGTATTTTTTGTGAATATTATATCATTTTTGTCATGTTATTCCTATGTACTAAGATAGTTATGAAGTAAAAGCCCGAATCAGGGCGTATATATTATAAAATAAATAAAGGAATAGTAAAAAATATTCTTAAACTGTAATTAAGATATTGCAGGAGCTACGATCTACATTCCTATTACCATCGAAATAATCACTTAATTTCTTTAAATTTATTCATTTATTTTCCACGCACAATTTTTCATCGCATTTTATATTTCTCAGGTTAAACAAATCCTCGTCTATTTGGTCCCCTATCTCGCATATCACAAAATGCCTCAAAAGTGACGCAAACAAATAGGCTGTTTAAATTTTAAACAATACCAGAAATTATTCAAACAGCGAGCGCCTCCTTCAAAACCTTCCCCCAGCATATTACGTTCATGGTAATGTTTCGTATGGGGAGTTTTAAACAAAAAATACACATGCCCGATTTATCATACCCGTCACGTTTGAACAAACGTTGAAAGAATAATGCTAAGCAAAATGTAATGACAGAAATAAAACGTTATGTCCCTCCGTGCAATTTTATTTTACCGCCTTTTTGGCGTGTACCCATTCGTAGTTTCCATCCTTGAAAAAAGATGTGAAAATATACATATATCATACACAAACATTGTTACAAATAGTAGCTGTAACCCGTCAAAAATGACGGAAGATTGTTTCGTGTCTTTGCTAAGCCCTAGTATACATTTATACAAACTTTTAGGCGGTCCACGGAGAGGCGACCTAACGGTTTGGATTTGGTCGCTCGGATTTCAAGCCCCATCTCCGGCCGTTTAATTTTTTTTTTGGCCGTGAATTCGAACCAAATTACGGACGTTACACGAAGTTACGGGGACAGACAGACGGACGAACAGACGACGAAATTATTATTTTTGATTTATTCATGTATTTGGTTTCCTTTCGGTTATTCCTTCAATAAAATACCTACATTATTAATTTGCACAATAAAAATAATATTTTGTATTTCATATTATAAAGCGAAACTAATAGTTAAATTAAAAGTTAGGTTAAATTTGAGTATTAATTAGGACAAGGATCATCTTGCAAGTGCTTGTTGCTGCACAATTATAAGCAGTCTAGCCATAAACCCGTGAAAAATCACGGGACATAAAAATAATTAATAACGACCCTTGCGTGTAACACGAGACGCGCGCTGATTGACATGTCACCCTCGGACGCCCGGGCCTCAGTAACGGCTAATCGTTGTTGTAGTTTCAGACTAATTAATAACGGACAGACAGAAATTCGAAACAAGGATAGTTGATAATAAAAAATATATTAGCATTAATTTTATGCTTATTTGTCTAGTGGTAAGACACTCGCATAGCGACTACTAGCGGTCGGGGATTGGACCAAGTTATCGTATTGCCATAGCACAAGCGCTTAACTTGCTTCAAAAATAGTAAGAATATTAATATGACATGTATTTCGTGTGCACGCCTGTATTAAAAAATTATGAGTTGTAAAAAAAAGTAATATAATGAACCAACTTAAGTTAACTATAATAATATTGAAGTATTGATAATCTATGCATATACAGGGTTATTTGTAAAACATTAATAACCTCGCAGGGCTATATTCCTGTCTTGATTATGAGTCGGAAATATTAAAGCTATTATGACATAATATCAGTAGTTAAGGAGATATGCATCATCAAAGTTTGCATTTTTTTTTTCAATATTTATGACTTATTTTTTGTTAAACGTTGGACTATCATTACAGTAACTCATATCGATTACGAAAACTTCATTCGTTTCAATACAAGTTAAATAAAATGATAAATGGGATTCGAAGGTTTTTATTTGACTTGTATTAAAGGTAATGAATTTTTCATATTTGATATAAGTTATTGTAATGATTGTCCAACGTTTTACAAAAAATAAGTCGGAAATATTGAAAAAAAATGTAAACTTTGATTTCGCATATCTCCTAAACTATTGATATTAGGTCATAATAGCTTGAACAATTTCGACTCATAATCAAGGCAGGAATATAGTCCTGCGAGGTTATTAACGTTTTACAAATAACCCTGTATATCTGAATTGTTTTTTTTTTCAGAATGCAAATATTTATTTATCATATTTTTCCTAATGATTTTGTAAAATAAAACAAAATTTATTACGATGCAAAAATTCCCCAGAGAATTAATTTTCCGGCCAGTAATAAAACGTCATATTAGGAATGTAGCCGTATGTATTCTACGATGCGATTTCCATTGTAATGTAATTCAGCGGGCGGCCGCTTATCATTCATGGCAAGAGATGGCGTTTTGTCACGGCGCCTCCATTGCCAGTCGGAAAATAAAAATGTAATTTATAAAAAAGGTGGAAATCCCACCCCCATTCGAGAATCACGTCAAACGACAGACATAATATTTTGAAAAATAAGACCTAGGAGGGTTGTGGTAGCAAAAAATATCGTTATTTCCGTCCGTCGTGCATTGACTGCTAATAATTTATTAAAATATTTTTTGTAAACTATTTTATTAAGTATTTTTAATCTTTAATATTTTATATTAATAGGTTGACATACAGTTGATTGTCAAAAATATTTTTATGTACGTACAATATGTTTTGAAATTTGGCTCAGAAACTGCGATAGACGAATTCGCAACATTTTTATACTTTCATTTTTACTGAAATCAAAATAATTTTGGAGGACCCGAGAAACGAATTGGTATCTCTCACATGCTAAATAAGCGATCTGTTATCTTATTATTTAAATATATATATATATGCTAATTTTATGTGTTTAAATTTAATTTAATGCAATGATTTAGATTTTTGTTATTACATATGCTTGTTTATTTAAAATATTTATAAATATTATCATCCATTGTACGTTCAACCTGATTAAAATATAGTTGTATCAAAACTGATCAACGTTAACCTAGTCAAAATGATTTTAACAAAAAAAATTAAATTGGTTATTTACTTTCAATTAGTTAAGGATAAATTATAGATGTTTCACAGCGACGAAGCTAATTTAAATATGATAAAAGTGGGCGGAAGTCTCTAATATAAATTATCTCATCAACTTTAAAAATTAAAATATAGAGGTATCATTACTAGTTACGAAAGCTATGTATACTAACTTGTTAATGAGAAAAAAATCAACAGATGTCTCTAGCAGGGACCAAAGTAATATATGAAAGGTTCTTGATTCGATCATATGAATAAAATTTTCAAAATTTGTTAATGTGCGGATGTTCTTACAGTGGAATTAGTGAACGTTGCATTGTGTAGAGTGATCACTTAAGCCAGATCATACAGGTTGTAAGCCCTGAACCATCGCATAAAATACTTTCATCCACTTTTTGTGTTTTTTGGATAAATACAAACTTTAATCGGTTGTTTAGAATAATTCATGTCGCTAGAACTAATCTATCGCAGGAGGTTTACCTCCACTCTAACGGTGTACATTATTAAAGTGTCTATGAGAAAAAGTGATGCCCCAGTTGATGAATTTAATATAATAGCGATAATAAATCAAATAAAATAGTTATTACAGAAATCAGAATGTCTACAATAAGACACCTACACAAAGCTTATTAATGAATGTAAATATTCCAACAAAAATCTTTTTATGTTAACTAAGCCGGCAGGGGTAGGTACGCCACACTCTTCTATCCTGGCACACTACTTTTGCTTCGGCCACATTCATACATCTTCTCATGTTCTATTGTTGCGGCTTTTAAACCATCCTCATAATCAGGTCTTTCGCGGAAAATTACTGAACGTTCCACATGATAATCTTTAACCATGATTGCATTCAAAACTTCTCTTTTTTCCACACAAGCGTCTTAGTGACCGCATTTCAACCGCATTCAGTCTACTTTAATTCCTCTTTTGCCAATTCCAGGCTTCACTTCCATACATAAGGGTTGGCACTAGAACGCCATTATGTACCGCTAGTCTTGCTTCTTTTGACAGATTCTTATTGGCCATAATTGCATTGCACGAAAACAATATTTAAATGATAAACCAATAATCACAAAATTACTGAACTTAAATAATCTTTAACCATGATTCAAAAACTTATTTTAAAATACCCTCTCTGAAAAATGTCTTAGGTCTTGGGGCATTATAATATTTTTACACTTCGTCCTCTGATGCCTGTTTGATGTCGCATTGAATACACAATCAGTCGAAAGTGCGGTCGGGTACCTGTCGACACGTGATGTCATAACAGGGTAGAGAATGGCAACCGAGGTATTGTTAGCATAACTCATTTCCCAACACACCCCCCAACAATAAAACATACTTAAAATATTCAACGATTTAATTTTCATATTTTTATGTGAGTACCTTTCATTTCTCTCCTTCCCTTCCTTCCTTTCCTATGTTCAATACTATATTTTTCTTTATGTATAAATAGAGGAATAATACTTATAATTTTTTATTTTTTATTTATTGTTTATTTCCTATTGTTAATACAAGCTACTATTAACTGCCACACTAGGTAAAAACCTGTTCTGTGGGAGTTATTCTCATATGGTATTTATGTAATATTGATGTAATACAAATGACAATAAAAGAATCTAAATCTAAAAGAAAATAAAAAGAAAAGAAAATATACATACAAAATTAAGATGAGAATTTAAAGTAAATCATAGGAATTATTAAATTTAAAAGAAAAGAAAATGCACATACAAAATTAAGATAAGAATTTAAGTAGTTACAAAAATAAATATTATATTATAGTATACTTTAAATTATATAAATCAGTTTTTGCCAATTCAGAGGTCAAGGGCGGATCACTTCTTCAGCATACCTTCTACCTGATATTTTTATAAACTTAGTAATAATGAATTTTATTATAAAATTATAACATTTTGTAATATAGTAATAATGAATTTTAATACAAAATTATATCTTTTTGCGACAAAAATTTTAAATTATGTTATGTTATGTACATAAATACAAAATTTTTACAAGACTTCACAAATTCAGTGTTTTATTCAACATTTTTTATGCAACAGTCCAATAGTGATGATATTTTTGTGACACACTAACCATTATTTAAGATTTGTATTGGATTGTATGCTTGGTGTCTGATTTTTTGCAATTCGATGGGCAACCGTCGTACTAGACAACGGTATATCTCGGTTACTTATACAAATAATAATACTATATAATAATAATACTTATAAAAATAAAATAAAAAGGTAAAATTTATATATTCTTTATGGCACAGGCTCGGTCCAAAAGCGGAATATTGATAAACTTGGTTGACGGTCCCTCAAGCGTGTAATACATGCTTGTTTAAGACACACGATGTTGACCTTGGAGCCCGTGCACTCGCCGTAAGCCCGTTAATCTAGAAATCATACCTTAAATTTATTCGATTGGAGATACCTAGTCTTTATATTATACTTAATACTATTCACAATTTATTTATTTTTTACTTTTTATTATTAATTCATTTATTTTTATCATTAATTTTGTACTATGTAAAAATTTACATTTATTGATTTGCGACGTATATTTATGTAAAACAATTGTATGCAAAAAAAAAATATTGAACTACGTATTAATTTACAATATTTTTATATTTATATATTTTATCATTTTTTAGTTTTCGTTATTAATTATTAATTAACCGTAAGAAGTGTTTTAAGTTTATTATATTATGTCATATTCAAATGCTCACGAAATACTCAAACTTGTGCTTTAATGTCACTACGTATTAAGTGTATTATATTATATCATATTCAAATGTTCACTTGTACTTTAATGTCACTATAGGACCATCTATTAGGGTCATTAATAACCTGTTGACGGTCTATATGTTAAAAAATAAAATAAATAAATAAAAATTATTTGTTTTAGACCAAAAATTCTTTGCATTTTAAAATTAATTAATATTACATTAAAACACTAGATGATAACTTATTAATTCTTACATTAGAGTATGGTATATGTACATTGTTTTACTATATAAATACTTGTAATCCAATCAATTTGAATATTTTGTCTGTCGATATCAAAAACAAAATCTAAAACTAGTTTTCTCCACACTTCAAAATTAGCAGAGCACCGTGTATCTGGCACATTTCATCAAATCACTACTCAATTTAGTGAAGACATCTTAACTCTGTACACCTGTATGTTCCCCCGGGACCTCCGTCACGCAGTCAAGACAGGCGATGCTCTCAACTGATGGCAGAACAATGCACTGATGATGTACGGCATCTTCATCAGCCCTCACTGCCTTCACCAAAGGGACCGATGACTCCCAGAGAAACTCCACGCCACTTCATTACACAAACCACAATGACGCATTGTGCTCGTCAATAAATTATTCGAGATCAAATTCGGGAAAATAATCAATTAACAACATAGAGAGATTTCAGATATCGTTGGTTTATTTTTTTATGAGCAACTCAAGCGTGGACAAAAGTTTTTTTACAAAACCTACATAACGCTAATAAATGAATGGACAAATATGTGTTTTTTGGAAAAATACAAACTTTAATCGGTTGTTTATTGATAATTTTAATGTAATAGCGATACTAAATAAAATAATAATAAATTCATGTAACCCAGAAACTGGAATATGTTCTTGTTAGAAGCCTCAAGAAGTCCTCTCTGTCCGCGACCTTGATTGAAATAAAGGGAAGTTAGTAAGTGGGATATCTGTGAGCATGGAATTGGCAAAAGAGGAATGAAAGTAGACTGAATGCGGTGGAAATGCGGTCACTAAGACGCTTGTGTGGAAGATCTTTGGTCGATAGAGTGAGGAATGAACAAATTAGAAGTGAATGCAATGCTAGCTGTAGTGTGGTAGATAGAATAAAGAAAGGAGTGCTGAGATGGTTTGGTCATGTGGAACGTATGAACGAGGAAAGGATGGTTAAGAAAATATATGAGGCGAATGTTGAAGGCAACAGGAATAGAGGGCGTCCGCGAAAGACCTGGCACGATCAGGTACTACAAGTATTTGAGGATGGCCCTGTTAAAAGCCGCAACAACCGTAGAACGTGTATGAGAAGATGTATGAATGTGGCCGAAGCAAAAGTGGTGTGCCAGGATAGAAGAGTGTGGCGTTCAATCCTCTCTGCCTACCCCTGCAGGGAAACGGCGTGATGGTTAGTTAGTTAGTTAGTTAGTTAGCTGCGTAAGCCAGGCGCATGTGTGTGTGCGCGCACGGTGACGTCTGTCCGGCTAGATACACACTAATATCCACGGCGCGTGGGGCTTTTTTCTGATTTTTCTGATCATCAAATACATAGATACTGCGTTATCCGTATGCAATAAATACTGTCATTGTACTACAATACATTTATTCTCACGGGACATTGTAATCTTTCATATGACGCAGTCACTAGACCAGCCAGGTTATCGATCATGATATTCCAACTGGAGTAACCGCTGGGCAACTTAATTAATTACATAGCTCAAACGTCACATGTGCACGGTCAAGCAGTAAATAAAATACTATCATTAATTTTATTTAAATAAATAAATTATCATTAAAATCATTATTTATCATTAAAATCCCATATCTCAAAAAATACATTCATATATGACTTCTCTTCTCACTCCCTCAAATATAATATGTTCAAAATTTGTTGAAAACTTACAAGAACGACGATTATCTCGTTTTTACAAAGGAAATGACAAAAAGGGATTAACTTTCGGCACAATGTTCTTTAACAATAATGAATACAATACTTAACATAATTATGTACATAAGTAGATGAATGAAGATATCTCCACAAAACTTTTAGGTATTTTAATAAACGTTTCTACGAATTAAGTATTTGTCAAGGTGAAACCTCTCGGGGTGACAAAGTATTATAAACCATACCGCCAAAGGGTTGTAGGTGTGGGGATGTAGAGGTGTTGTGTGGTTGGGGGTGGGTGGTGGAAGTGGGAGGAGGGTAGTCACCCCTCACGCCGGAAACACGACATACCAACCACTTGACATGTTTACAGCAACTGAAAGTTACAAAAATAATTAAAACGTATATGAAAAAAGAACTATTGTTTAAAGTAGTGGGTGTTTCAAAGCAATTAAAAATGCTCCGCATTTATCGAAAGATTTAAAGGTTTTTTTTTTTGAGGAACATATTGGAGTGTTTTTTTATATTTTTTTATTAAAAAGCGCGTTTCTGTTCCATGTTTTTAATGAAAAGGGTTGAAAAACTACATTCTTACGGACTTTTTAATGTCTTTCATTTAAAATGTTTCTTAATCAGAGACTTAAAGCTTACTTCAATAACTGTACAATAAATAAACAATAAACAACCATTTAATATTTACTTCAGAACTCTTTCAGAACAAGACCTAAATTTATTTTAGAACTAAACAGTAAGTTACCTCAGGTTAGATAGAGAGGGTTACGAGAGAGATTAATGTAGAGAACCTAAGATTTTTTTGGGAATAAGCAACATTTTAAAAGAATATGCAACACTTCTTTATTGTAAGTTAAGTAGTAAAAATGCACCTAGAGTTAAGTGTCTAATAAGATGGTTTATGATTCTAGATTTTAGATTTTGTTTAGGTATTAAATAAAATTGTGAAATTAAAAAAACTAATTTTTGTCAAAAAAATGTTGAGTTTTCTTTTTGGTTCTTACGGTTTTCTTCCGATAAGTAATATCTAAAGACTTAAATTTCACCTAGACAAGCAGGATAAGTTTGTAAATTGAAAACCTCGCTTTTCCAATTTTAATTTATTAGTTAGTTGTTTGTAGCGCTGCGAATTGTCTGAGTAGCCTGTCGTTTGAGAAAATTTTAATATTCATTATTCAAAAGCTTTTCCATTGTTTTATTGCGGATGGTAATTTCCTTTTGAAACGTTCGGGCCGTTATATTTTTTCCGCATAATTAACATGGAGACTTTAATATGGATATCACATTCAATGTATTCATGAACACAACGGGGCCGTTTTTAGGAAGTTGACATCCAGCGGAGGTCGGAATTATTTGTAAGGTATGCGTTAACCACTAACTAAATAGTGGTTTTATAACGACGGGGGGTACCTGCGGCGCGCCGTACACGGCGGGGCGGTAGCGGGTGTGGAATTAAATTAGCATATTAATTGAATATTTGTACCGAGTTAGTACCGTGTGCACGAAAGACGCGGCCGTGCAGAGCCGCCCTGAAGATACTCGAAATAACTTAATTAACCGCAATTTGTTTTTTCGTTTATTTTAACATCGCACTCAAATATTTTAATTACCCAAATGGGTAGACAACACGAGTGTATTTAACTTTTATGGTAAAGGATTTATTATATTGTCACGTGTCGTGGCTGCGGAAGGAATTAATGAAAACGCCGGAATGTGAAAACGTATTTATTAAATACCGATTAATTAATTTATCAAACGTACAAAGTCGCTTAACGCTATTTAACTTAACACTATTATTTAAATTAATCTGTTTTATACTTTATCGCTAATTAGAACATTCCATCCAATTTCAGCACGTATTATTTCGCTCCGGTTTATTTCGCTACGTAAGAACTTCTGCTCGCTGTCGAATTACCGCTCGATTGGCACCGCTGGCCTCTCGAAACTCTCCGCTGCTTCGCTTCCGTGCCGCTGTCAAAAACAACAACTCGTCTTTACTCCGTGTGCCGCCCTATTTATCAGCCCTGATGATGGACCCTGCAATGGGACCCGAAACGTCGGCGTCGTAAGGTCGTAACAACACGGCATAATACCTCAGAAAACACAAACCTGAAGATTGTTTGTTAGCATTTTTAATTTTCAGTATCTTTGCAGTATTAATGTGGGGAATGCAAAGTGTAGCTTTTTTGCTTAAGGTTTAAACTAAATTAAAATACCTCAGATAATAATAAAATAACCTTTTTTATTCGTTAATTATTTCAATGTCTTGACTAAGCGAAAAAATAAATAAATATTCATTTGAATGATAAAAATTGCTCCATTCACATTTCCTTGATTTACTTAATAATTTTTTAAATGAAGATACTGCTTTTTAGCTTAAGGGGGAATTTCGGACCTAGACATTTCGGAAAAATCGATTATTAAATTTTTGCACTTTCTTAAAGCTTAAGGTCTTAAGAATGTCTGGTGAAAATTTCAAGCAAAAAATCAAAAAAATAACAAGGCTATAGCTGATAATAGTGGCATCTCTTTGTTGATTACGCGCCGCGCAACACGGCGCCGCGCTACATGCATAGCTTTCTTGCAGGCTCTTTCATAATAAAAACTTTAGACTTATTTTTATTATGTTTGTGACGAGTGCTCGATGATATGGGAATTCAAAGCAAGGTGGAGGACTTATATTATGGACCTGGAATCGATGTTCTACGTAAGTTGAAGAATTTTGCGATTTATTCATTACCCAATTTTCAAACACGTTTTACTCGAAACCATGTTTTAAAAATCGATGACCGAAATATCTCGGCAACCACTGAACCGATTAACTTGAAATTTCCAGTAATTATTCTATACATAATTATCTAGTCTTTGGCGTAGGATTTTTTTAAGTGACTTAGTTTTTTATCGGTATAATAATCCCGAATTTTTCCCTAAAACACGGTATTTTAAATTCAAATGCCGCCATTTTGTCAAAAATCGATATTTCCAAAAAATCCTACGTCAGAGACTAAATTGTCGTGTTAATTTTGATAATCTTTTTGTTTTTTTTTTTTATTCTGATGATTACAGATGAAATGAGAGTGGTCACCGCGAAGGACCTTTTTTTTAGGCAGTCGACAGAACCCAATTTTTTTCCGCTAATATTGAATATTTTTTAATAAATAAAAAATGACCTATTTATAAAAGTTTGTACTTTTATATAGAGATGATTCGAATACCATAATTTATATAGGTTTCCTTTTTTCGCGCTTCGAAGATAAGTATTCCCCCTTCATGGGGCAGAGTAGTAGGTAAGTACATTTTTTTTAATATTATTAAAACGACTTTATTTTTTGATTATTATTTATCCGCGCCTTAAATTAATAAAAAAAATATAGATTATTGAAATAAGTATATTATCCAATCACGATCTTCTTCGTCTTCTTAAGAGATTTTCCTTGTAGCCTTTGTTGTTCATCAGTTTCTATAAATAAAATATTAAATTATTTATTCAGTAATGATTTATGCACATTGTGTGTTTTGTTAACCTGAGTATTATCTACATTTTTTGGTATTATCAAAATGATTTTATGTATTTTAGTATGACTTTATATGCAAAAATTTATTGATAGTCAAAGTTATCATTGTTTTTTGTTTTTTTTTTGGATTTTGTAAAATATTTATTATACTTGTTTCTACTCAATTTTTCATTCTTTATTTCGATGCTTATTTATGAAACAAAAGGTAAATAATTTCACTCTAAGAACTAGATTTTATCTCCTAAACATAGGTAACATATATTCATAAAATATTGATTAATATTATCATTATGTGCGGGTAGATTGTTGGTTTAGTGGTTGCGGTTCTCACCGAGTAATCCAGCGGTCGATGACTCGAGCCCCATTCTAGGACACCAGCAAGTTAGTACTATTTTCATACCACTTTTAGCTTAATTTGATAAAAGTAAGAATGTTCATACTACACGTATTCCGTTTTCGCATCTCTATTTTCATTTAAAAAAATATAATCTGTAAACCTACGTTAACAAGGATTTTAAGGAAAAAATAATAATATAATTTTCTTAAAAAATAAATAGATATAATGAAAAATTAATCCAATAATTTTTCAAGAAAAAACATTAGTTATTAAAAAAATACGTATGTAGAGCGGTCTATGAATGAGTTAAGTACGAAAAATAATATTCCTTGAACAATATAACCAGATTTCACATTGAGCAGTAAATAACCAAGAACATGATTTAGCACGCCAATGCAGATTCCGTAAGTAGCGCCGCACCAGAACGGATCCGTAGTTAGAATATCCGGAATAATATTAGGAGTATGTGAGACATAAGCCTCCAGTTAACATTGCCAGAGCTTACTCAGCGATGAGTGTTGCCATTCTCGTGTCATTTTACCCATCCAACTGTTTAATTTTAATACAATAACCCCGGGGGAGGAAAATTTGCAGGGAACTTGGGGTTCAATCTGAAGAAGGTACCTGCCAGGCAGGTGAGAGTGTGAGCATCGGGTAACTCCGCTAAGATATATCAGAAATTGTATTTGATTTAATTACAAGTTGCGTTGAGTAGTTTTTTAATATTCATAACGGAATCAAAAGTTGTTGATACATAATGTCTATATGTGTGTGCTTCGATGGAAATTCTATGTTTTATGCATCAATTGACACATTCTGCGTATTTTGTACCTTATACTTAATTACATTTATTTTTTAAATAATACATTTTTTTATTTTGAATTTTCTTGGAACATACTTATATGTAAGTAATTTTAAACCAATTACATAAAATAGAAGAAAGTAACCCATAAAAACCAAGTTTTTATTGTACTCCCTTTCATTGTAAAATATAACAATAATTAAAGACGAATTAAAACATATAACATAACACTAAACTTACAGGAATTTAATATATTTCTAAAATGTCAGATGTTTTGAGCTTTGATAAGACACTTCATGCTTTGAAAATTAAATTCTAAAAACATTTGTCAGTCAATTTAGATTTTCGACATTCGTAGTGAAGTACCTATTATGTATACCGACGGAGTAATTCAAATTTAGAAAATATTCCGCGACGTTATCGGGCCGCCGTTTCTAATCAAAGTTTTCTAATGATTCCAATTTGAAAAAAACAATAAAATTTCTAAAAATCCGAAATTATACTATAATTATTCATTTTTTTTAAAGAAAATTTGATTGATCTTCTTGATCGAAGAGTCTGCTTGCCAAGTTTCAGCTCGATTGGATCACGAAAAAAGGGTCAAAAATCTAGCCAAAGTTTTAGTTGAGTAAAAATATATATACGAATTAAATATAAAGGATGTAAAAAGAAAAGAAGAACTCAAAAATCTCCGATCCGGGAATTCGTGATAAACCATTGTGAAAATTTTGAGACCTATATATATTTTGTAAATGATACATCTATTGCTCCATTTTCAAAAAGCAATTAACTTTATATTATAATGAATCCCGAAAAACAAAGTCTGGAATATCTTTGATGCAACACTTCTTCATTTTTTTATGAAAGCACATTTTGACTTTGTATTATTGAAACAGCGTCTCAATATGTAACGAAAATTAAAGTAATTTAATTTTAATTTCAAAATAGGTTATTTTGAACTTATGAATATCTAAATACTACGAATATGAATCAATAAAATATGAAGTATAAACCAGTATTATGAGTTCGTTACATAGAATTTCGTAACACTTAGTTTTTAGTTTGTGAAATACTATTTTCCGTGACCTGTAGTCATTGTTGTTAGTGTAAGGTTCACAGACCGGAAGTGGCCGGTCGCTACGGACACCGGAAACGCTGCTACAAAGATGGCGATTATAAATGGCGTCCCCGACTTTCGAATTTAGAACGTTATAGAGACATAAACAAAAGAAAGCCCGTTTATCATTCCAAGTTGGGGTCGTTACAACTGTGTGATTACAAATATTTATTTGATGTAAAAATTTATAGTAGCTAAATATAATAACAAAATATTCAATACGTTTTATTATTTTTACAAAAATTCTAACATAAATTTCATGTCGCAGTTTATTCGTGGACATTTAAAAAATAATAAACATTATTATGATTATTTTTTTGATTATCTACACGTACCACAATGTTTATGGTCTTACAAAATAATCGAGGCTGTTTAAGGGCGGGCGACATTTCTAAACCAGATACCTGTTTTACTTAGTCGTTAAAAGCGAAGGCTTTATCAAACTAGAAAATCTAAAACGAGGGAGAGAAAACTTTGCAGGATTTTGCAAAATTTATCGCTTTTGATAAGTAAATTGTTTCGAAAAGAGCTTGTAAATAAAGGCTTTTTAGCGAAATTGTTCACGGAATTTAGTTACTTAATAAGTACGACTATATATACTCAATTAATAAAATAAAACTTTAGCAAACAACTGGCTTACCTCCAAAGGTAGAACAGCAACTGAAAATTTACTTACTGTAATTGCATAATAATGTCTTCAAATAAAAATATATACCTATATAAATTAATTAATTAATTAATTAAGGAAAATAAAAAATAATCTTAAACAAAACTTTAACCCTTTTTACATTAAACAATTATTCTACACATATTTACACTTGGACTTATGACTAACTCAACTTTCACTAACATTCCACTTGATACTCTGTAGATACATAATAACTACCTTATGAAAATAAATACTACTGACGAACTCGAAAAAATATTATAATTGTGTTCTATAACGCCACTCTGGGACAGGCGTAGCCTAGTAGAGTGGCATAATCCACAAATTAAACAAAACAAAAAAAATGTGTAATTTATCTTATGTTTTATTGTTAAATTAGTATTAAGTATCTTTATTTGTAAACAAGGATTTTTTAAATAAATAAATAAATAAATATATTCAACGCTTATTTAATAACTCGTTTATAATATTATATTTCACAACACTAATATTAATCATTTCCAGAATGTGATATAATGGTGCTAATCAAAGTTTTAAAAATTAATATGTACTAATTTTCTATTTTATCACTATCGAATATATGTAGTGTAGTAGTCTATAGTGGACACACTATTTACGATTTTCTACGACACTGCCGCATCTAAAACAATAAATTTATTATATTTATTTTTAGTTTATTCTGAAAACCTTATGGCGATCGTATGGCAATGTGTGCAACATTCACCATTTTTCTCATATCTTCTTCTGCATTTTGTATCACATTTTTGCATGGAAAGATATCATATTAAAATTTATTCAGCAGGTTCCATATATTTTAAATACGAATATCTTCTTAAAATAACACAAACTAATTACGTAATCAATTAATAAATTATCAAACATTACAAAATAAACGATTATTTTAAATTTATTAAAATTATTGCAAAATCGAAGTGATAAAAATGTGAATTTTGCCCACCTTATATATGTCATTTTCTTTTCTCTATTATCTTCGAAGGTTTGGCGACAGATCACAGTAAATGGAGGAGTTTTGTGACGGCCACGTAGTCCAGGTAGGTAGCAACGGCTATGTAGTCTAGGTAGGCGGCAGTGGCAGAGTAAGAATAAACAACATGAAATATGCATGACAAAAGGTGGTTGGGAAAAAATCGGAGACTACTGTATCATAAAAAAGAAATAAAAATTTAATACCAAATTAATGTTACGGTGAAAATAGAAATAAAAAGTAAATGTTTATTCCTGAGAAAGAAGTTAGAGTTATTTTAGTATGCACGGAATACGTGCAATATCAATTTTCTTACTCTTGTATTTTCGAACTAACCTAAGCTGGAATGGGGGTCGAATCTCCGACCACTGCAAAATTCGATAACTAGGTATATCTATGAGGTTCGTCAACGACCCTGATAGATACTCCTGATGTGACATTAATGTAAAAAACTAACCCATAAAAACCAAGTTTTTATTATACTCCCTTCTCATTTACTAGTGGAAACTGGTTTGGCGCTTAACCTACACGTTGGGCTTCGGTCGGGCGACGCTAAGAAAGGGAGCAATAAAAAATTTTCAAAAATCAAAAATTATACTATAATCAGGTTCCGTGTCTACCAGACGCGTCGGCATCTCCATACAACTTACTGAGTTGTATGAAAAAACCATTAAAAATTTGAAAAATCCAAAATTATAGTAATTTTTTTTGTTTTTCGTCGACACGAGTCTGCTTGCAAAGTTTCAGCTTGATTGGGTCACGGGAAAAGGGTTAAAAATCGATATAAAGTTTTTTCGTCAAGCAAGCAGACGCTACAAGTTAAAAGAAAGGAAGCAAAAAACTAACCCATAAAAACCATGATTTTATTATACTCCCTTTCTTTGTAAAATAAAACAACAATTAAAGACGAATTAAAACATATAATATAACACTAAACTTAATTTAAACAGTAATTAGATATATTTCTAAAATGTCAGAGTTTTGAGCTTTGATAAGACACTGCATGCTTTGAAGATTAAATTCTAAAAACATTTTCAGTCAATTTAGATTTTCGACATTCGTAGTGAAGTACCTATTATGTATACCGACGGAGTAATTCAAATTTAGAAAATATTCCGCGACGTTATCGGGCCGCCGTTGCTAGTAATCAAACTTTTGTAATGATTCCAATTTGAAAAAACTATTAAAAATTTAAAAAATCCAAAATTATACTATAATTATTATCATTATTTAACGAAAATTTGATAGATCTTCTTGATCGTCGCCACGAGTCTGCTTGCAAAGTTTCAGCTCGATTGGATTTCGGGAAAAGGGTTAAAAATCGATCCAAAGTTTTTTCGACGGCAAGCAAGCAGACGCCACGAGTTAAAAGAAAGGAAGTAAAAAAGCAAATACTAGATGAAGATTAAATTATTATTAAAAACTAATCGAAGTTTTGAGTTCTTTTGTCAAATCGAGCCAAAGTTAACGTCCCGGTATTACAAAATTATTACAATAATAATAAGTCCGACAATTCTCTATGTAATAATGTTCATCACTAACGCTACCACGAAGCTACGCTAGAACGCTAGTGTAGATGGCGCTGTTTTCACTGCCTCAACTCACGGCCATGTGACAATGTCCTTCACTGACGCTATCAATACGCTACACTACAACAAAAATTTCCAACAATCTTTTATAAAAAATTTTAATATAACTAATATCTACAGGAGAGAGCTAGGTACGTGTTTTGATTTATATACCTACCGCTAGTACTGAAACTTCTTATTAATTTAAAACTGAAAATCATGTTAAAGTACATCAGTTTTGTCGGGCTTAGTTCATATTATTTATTAAATTCTATGTTTAGTATGTGGGTTTTTTTACTCTTACTCTTTGATGTTAACCGTATTGGAAAGGTTATGTTTTAACAAAACACGTTCCAGTGCTCAACGGTTAGTTAATCAGTAATCAGTTAATACCATTTCACACTAGAGTTAACCCTTCGCGCAGAGTTAACGCCCCCTCGAGTGGCTCGGTAGTTAATCGATGGAGATGTTTCTAATTATTCCTGCTTAATCTTCCAGACTGCTGAAGAGCTAAGCGGATCTATACCGCGAAACTTGGCCAAGCGTCTTCATTCATTATTTTAATCATTTTTAACGCCAAGCCGATTACCCAGTACTTGATTTGAAGCTGTTTTTGCACTCAAGGGATTTTAACCTTTCTCTGCCAATGAAGTAAAAAGTGAAATGAGTCCATAAATCAATATTTCCGTAAATATGCTCAAATTTTTATTGATATTTGAGTTAATCCCAAAATTAATATAATTACGAATTTACTGCATTTACTGCAAATGAGTCCATAAATCAATATTTCCGTAAATATTCTCAAATTATTATTGATATTTGAGTTAATCCAAAAATTAATATTATTACGAATTTACTGCATTTACTGCAAATGAGTCCATAAATCAATATTTCCGTAAATATGCTCAAATTTTTATTGATATTTGAGTTAATTCCAAAATTAATATTATTACGAATTTACTGCATTTACTTCAAATGAGTCCATAAATCAATATTTCCGTAAATATGCTCAAATTTTTATTGATATTTGAGTTAATTCCAAAACTAATATTATTACGAATTTACTGCAAGAAAAACTGAGCCGGTTTCTATGCTCATTTACTATTTTCACTTTTTTTCATTTTTTTTATTTATTTATACATACACTACCATTATATACAGTTGCATTCATATTAGTCTCACTGGGAATGCCCGTGCTGGGTGAAATATTTAACACTATGTATGTACAGTTACGAGTTTATGCTAAAAGTAAAAAAATATTAACTAATATTTTAGTATTAAAACTGACAATAAGAATAAAATTATGCGAGATATCTCGAGTGGTTCATTTTATTCTCCTGACGGACCTAAAGAAAATGTTATCAAAATTTGTAATAAGCGTTCATGTCGAGATGAGGAGGTGGAGTAACCAGGAGTGATTGATTTACATTAATTATATTGATAGTATTGATTACATGGAGTGCACACTCAGATATAGGCTAACAATGTGTTACTAGAACTAGATTAATAGATGTTATCTACCTCGAGATTGACTCGCCATTGTTTGACTCATTTACAATGACTTATCATATTATCATTATTATATAATTTATAATTTCTTATTTATTTGGTGTAATGCAGTCTTATTTTAATTGTATCGCACTTTTTTCTCATTTCTTCGATATTGCTTTGTGGCGGTCGGACTTATTCCATCACCTTCAACGAAGTATCGAAATACTGTATAATAATATGCTTCGTACATCTTTTCAAAACGCTTTACAATGTCAGACAAAAACTTATCCTCATTTTTCAACATTGGTCAGCATTGGTCGGACTTATTCCGTTGCCTTTTAAATAGCATCTAAACTCTGTTTAATAATATTGCATTAAATGTTTCAAAATGCTTCATAATGATAATACAAACTTAATGTGCTAATTTGCTCTAGCGGTAAGGCATTCAATCCTCGCACAAATCGTATATTAATGTTGAATGTTTCCTAGCCTAAATTTAAAAAATATATTCATAATTAAGTCTTTGCTGAGTTCTAACTAACTAACTAACCATCACGCCGTTTCCCTGCAGCGGTAGGCAGAGAGGATTGAACGCCACACTCTTCTATCCTGGCACACCACTTTTGCTTCGGCCACATTCATACATCTTCTCATACACGTTCTACGGTTGTTGCGGCTTTTAACAGGGCCATCCTCAAATACTTGTAGTACCTGATCGTGCCAGGTCTTTCGCGGACGCCCTCTATTCCTGTTGCCTTCAACATTCGCCTCATATATTTTCTTAACCATCCTTTCCTCGTTCATACGTTCCACATGACCAAACCATCTCAGCACTCCTTTCTTTATTCTATCTACCACACTACAGCTAGCATTGCATTCACTTCTAATTTGTTCATTCCTCACTCTATCGACCAAAGATTTTCCACACAAGCGTCTTAGTGACCGCATTTCAACCGCATTCAGTCTACTTTCTGAGTTCTAAGTTATTATATTTTGTATTTTTCAAAAATCAACGCAAATAATTTTATTTTAATAAATACAAAATATTTATTTGAGTGTTTAATATGTTTTACTCATTGAATATTACAGAATTTAGACATGGTATAAATTATTTTTTATGATTCTCGCAATCAAACAGGAAGATTATTGAGAGATGTAAAGTTTTTAATCATTTATTTTTTACAGTTAATAAAAAATATCTCTTGTAGTAAAGCGCAAAAAATCTGATGCAATTATGACATTTAGCAG